>APFE031710909.1:37589-104600 GCA_000404065.3 Pinus taeda
ATCCACCATCCATCACATCATATTTAAGAGAAAATTCTAAGGTTCAAGCAGTGGAACATCACATCGAGCATCAACAACAAGTTCTCCAACTCTTAAAGGATAACCTCGTGCTAGCACAGAATAGAATGAAACAATAGGCAGATCAACATCGCAGTGAAATAAATTTTGATGTAGGTGACTAAGTATTCCTACGACTACAACCATATAAAAAAATGTCCCTCAAGCAAGCTAAGAAGGATAATAGATTATCACCAAAGAATTATGGTCCATAAAAGGTGTTGCAAAAGATTGGTACTATGGCATACAAATTGGATCTTCCTGCAGTTTCTCGAGTACACCCAGTTTTCCATGTTTCATGTTTAAAGAAGGTTATAAGTGACAAGCTCCTAGTTCAAACAATATTTCCAGAACTTGACGAGGAAGGAAAAATTATATTAGAACCAGAAGAAGTTATAGAAACAAGAACTTGACAACTATGAAATTGATCAATTTCAGAGCATCTCATCAAGTGGAAGAACTTACCCATTGAAAATTCCACATGGGAGGACAAGAATTTTATACAGAAGCATCAAGAACTACTCAAGCATTGAGGGAAACACTTTTTGAAGGAGAGGGGCATGTTAGGACCCTATACTACTAGTGTAACCCCCTTATTGTTATTAGTACAACCCCCTTATTATATTGTTGTACCCATGTAGTCCCCATATTGATACTATTGTGCCCCATAGAAACCCACTATTATTGTGCCCTTACATTATTATTGTTATGTCAGCTCTGATTATATTATGACCCCTTAAACTCCTATATATAAAAAGGAGGTATTTTCATTTGTATCATCTAAGAATTGTTCATTTGTGTAATGTAAAGGAGGTTGCCCCCTCGAAGAGGCTGAATTCTAATGCGTTGATCTATCTTTTATATCTTTTTGTGAGCTGGTTTCATAACATCTCACATGAATATCTAGAATTTTAGCCTCATTATTCTACATTCACTATGCATACACCCCAGTTCTTAGGCCCTCTCACAACACTAAACGAATGCACCTCCACATCCTACATTTGGCCTATCATTCATCCATATCATGTAGCCCAATTGTATCACATCACCCACCTCACCCACCCGACACAGAGACCAAACAATGGGGCCCCCACCCTCAGAATATACACCACACATTTACACAAGCTATTGTCATCATGGGGCACCCGCCTCTATGTCTTTACATCCAAACCACCCCCTATTTTTTTGGAAAGTGTAAAAAGTCTTTTTTTTTTAAAATCTCCCATCCAAATTTGATTTTTACAATTCATGGCCTTTGCCCACTTGCAATCTCTAATTACCTGTGGTCGCATCTCACGAGCAAATCATCCCCCATTTCACATGTGTGTCAAACAATACTTACACCCATCCTGGAAATCCTACCAATTCCAAGATCATCAGAAAGCATGTTTTGACTATTGCCATTTGCATATCAAGCTCTAAAATCAGTATAGCTATATGTATCCTCTGATATCAATAAATCTTGCTATCATGCCTCTCTGACCCAAGTTATTAGGATATGTTCATGTCTCACATTGATTTCCCAGCTCACCATGTTAGGTAGTTGAAACCCCTTCCCTGTCAAATTCAACAAATGTATTCCAGGAAAGAGGTAGTCCCTTGGATACTCCCTCCCTCAATAGGGATATCCTCAAGTGGCATTCGATGTCGACTCAAGCATTCATGTCAAGGTGGTGTCATACTTAGTTACTGTTGCAGTTCAGTCATTTAGTTGGAGACCCCCGTGTCACTAAGCACATCATTCAACATTGCTTACATTATGATATGGGGGAGGTACCCATAGCCAAATACCTATGCATACTGCAACACCCATCAATAGTGCTTCACCTGGGTTAGGCATAAGGGAACCATACTTTTCCCATTTGACTAGAAATCACCCTTGAGGGCATCAACAATTATCATCGCCAACCATTAGCATGTCAATAACCACCACATTGATTGGACAAAAATTAGTCTTTTTCTGATTGTAATTAGTTATGAATAGGCATCATAACGAGAATGTGACATTATTGCCTTGTATAGACACACCATTTTTTGTAGATTTTCACAAGAGCCTAGGTATCATTGATACTCAGTCAAGGGGTTTTTCTCTACTCATCCCCACTATATGTTATCCTCTCCCTCAAGAAGTTGATCAAACTCTCTAAAAGAAATGAAAAAGTGATGTATTTCGGCTATACGTTTGCTCCCAACCTCATACATCAAGGGGCAACCCTTAACGCTGAAAAATTGTACACCTCCTAGTACAATATAGAAGACATTAAAAGTGTCAAGAAGAATGCACAGGTGGACATTTTTCCAGCTGAAGTTTAAAAAAATAAAAGTTCTTCTAAGGTCCAAAGTTTATAAAGGAAAAGAAATTAATGTTGCACATATATTTTTCGATAAATATGTGTGCACGACATAACCTCCAAAAGTCGCGTGATAGCAGAAGAGGATAACTCAGTGATCTGGAACCACTTTGCCCACTTGGGGCTGACTCTCTGACATGAGAATGGTCCAGTATAGCTGAATTCAAGTCATCTTGGAGATATGCAGCCCTCAATGGAATCCTCTTGTCCTACTCATGTGTATTTATCATACATGTACCACAAGAGGGAATAAGGATTCAGGAAACTCTATATAAGCAAGTCATGGGAGAACCAAAGCATGAGACATTGTATCCTAACCAAATTGTTACTTGAAAAAACCATCATTGCATTTTTGAAGCCAAGTAAGTGAAGAGCACTAGCATTTTGACCAAGTTGCTTCGAAGCAACCCAACATCTTAGTGAGAGAAGAGGAATCCACCCTTGGAGAGTCTTCACACTTCTTTGAGAGAGAGGAGAAACTTTCAAAGAGATTGACGAAAGAAACCCCCTTGCTGAGGATTTTTGAGCTCCATATCTCAAAGAATTCTCTTCAAGTGTTTGAGATTCTAATTTTATTCAACCTCTACCATCAACAATCAATAAAGGGATATTTTTCCATATATTATTGATGTTTTTGCTCCATTTGAGCATTGTTTTGTTTATGTACCTCTTTGTTTAGTTCATGTTCATGTATGCATTGTTTCCACTACTTACAATATTTTGTTTATTTAATTTTTCCCACTAACAACACCAATTTTGACTATGATCCTTCACAACGAACAATCTACTCCTAAGGTGGTGTCTTTTGGTACACTTTTGCTCCAAAAGCACTACAGAACATACCCACGGCTATCACTTTTGCTTTATTTCACTTTAATAAGTGTTGTTTTCATGTTATCTTTGTTTTGGCATGTGTCACTTTCAATGTCATGCACATTTTATAAGGATCTTCTTCTTTTTGTTATTGTCACATGTGTCACCTTTTGTGTTTTCACTCTTGCATGTGTCGCACCTTCGAGCAACAATAGATTTATTTATGTTGAATTTCCATGACCTTGGTGTCTGGGATAGAATATTAGAATCTTTGACACTACCAAACCAAGAATCACAACGATACTACTTTACACAGCAGAATATAAACAATAGTAAATCTACTAGTGCACAAAATATAAACAACCTTTTACAATTTTTAACCCAACTTCGTTATATTAATCAACATATAATACAATAGTCTAGGGCTCCCATATCAAGGATAATGGCCTTCATACATCCACTAGTACAATAATACAAAACTGGGGCTTGGTGTCAGTCCATCGACAACCAATCTACCCTCAACAAGATACTTTGACCATCTAGCTAATGTAGAGCTCCTCATAGCTTCCTTGGTCACACCCTATACCTGCTCAATCCTTCAGCCCCCAATCTGCAACATTACCTCTATCAATGATCCAATTCCATCTGGTCACTGAACCTCGGCTCTCAAATCTACTCACTAGTTGATCGTTCGTCCATTAACGCATCAACACTTCGAGACTCTAGTCAAGTTGTTCACAACTCCACTTGTGAACAACTATCAACTTCCCACTACTGCTCCTCAGCTATTGTGGGACTTAAACCCACCATGGTCTTCCTGCACTGCTCTAATGAACTCCAACATAGGGCATGAAGGGCTACCACATATCACTGCAAGGTGTCCATCTCCCACAGTGAACACATGCTAGGAGGATTTCCCATCCTCTAATGTAGATGTCCTTCTCCACACACAAGTCTAGGGCTACACAAACTACTCCTAGTTGATCAAACCCATGAGCTCAACAACTCCAACTCTAGCAACCACTTAAGTTCATGAAGATGGTGCACACCGAGCTCCAACTTGGGCACTATCACGATGTCCTCCAGTAGACCATAAATTCCCAATCACTATCCACACTTGGTCCATTCTCACGTTGCCCTCCAAAATTCCACGAGTGACCAAGTTTGCTATAGAATCTACTCATAGCTAGGGCATCCAACACTTAAGAAAACCCTCCACATTGTTTTTAACTGACTTCCAAACTATCCTCTCATAGTACATCATCCATTAGCATCAATTCAACCTTAACACATCAAAACAATACACACTGAGCCTTGCTCAGCTTTTGCGTCACTTGGTGTAGTTTGCTACGTCCTCAACCCTCACTCATGCTACATGAACTTGTGTTCTTGCACTCGAACATTCTTGCACTCATGCATTCCTACACTTGTGCATTCCCATACTCGAGTTCCTACACTCGTGCATTGCTCCACTCATGTTCCTGCACTTGCATTCCCGAACTTGTGCATTCCTACACTCGCACATTCTTGCACTCACGGTACCTGCAATTGATGTGTAGACTATGAAAGATGCTTCTTAGATGTGTATAAATGCCTCAAAATTGACCTATATTGATAGGCATCAAGTGGCTCTAACGAATTTTTCTTTGGGCACTACTTTAACCTCAAGTCAACCTGCCCAACTAGAAAAATTTACCCATCTTAACTTCAAAAATCCATTTCTCTTCAACCACAACTCAGAACCATATGATTTTCAATGTGTCAGATTCATCTCAATGAGTACTATCATCCTCATCCCTCACATGTTAAAGTATCTCCATTGTTTTATCCCCAACATCATTGGGTGCAAAACCTCAATCTTGAGTTTCAAGCCCACAAGGCCATTTTTGGAGCTCCTTCCTCCAAACACTCGATCCTCAAGGCTTGGAGTGCCTCCCAAGCTACAAAAATAAACACTCCCTCTTAGCAAGGGGGGTACTTCCATGACTAGGAAGTAACAATCATCATCGACGACACTAGCCCATCTGGCATCCATCACTACAGCATACCCTATAGAATGACCCTGGCAACCTCAGTAGTGCCTCTGCCTCATCACATCTAAACCTAAAGATCCCAAATCTCCATAAGGCTTATCCCTCTAAGACTAAATGATCTCCATAGGCTCAATCATGTAAGCACTCATCATACTGGATCAAATACCACTCGTGAAAATCCCTCTAGTCTCAGATATGTAACATTATGATCTTATGAAGACTCTAGCCTACCAATCTGAATTCCATAACATGAATCCATCTTGATCAGCCTAATCTCATCCAAGCCAAAGAAACCCTCAAAATTTCCCAACCATCTATGACAAATCAATGGAAGTCCATGATCAGCAATCTTCCCTTCAACAAATTGTTGTTCACGAGGCTCACTACCAATCCATCAAAACTCCAAGCCAATATCATTTCCAAGCCATTCAAGACCACATCTCCATGTCTTCAGCTAGACCCTATGCTCCATGATCTAGACACCCACAACTCCCTCTAAGTTGCTTCATTGTGCACACTCTAATTCACTATCCCTCAAAGTAGCTCAAATACACTCTGATACCATGTTGACTTTCCATGACCTTGGTGTTTGGGATAAGACATTAGAATATCTTACGCTACCAAACCAAGAATCACAATGATACTAGTTTGCACAATGGAATATAAATAATAGTAAATCTACTAGTGCACAAAATATAGATAATTTTTTATAATTTTCAACCCAACTTTGTTATATTAATCAACATATAATACAACATTCTAGGGTTCATGTACTAGGGATAATTTCCCTCATACATCCACTAGCACAAGAATAACAAAATTGGGGCTCGGTGTTAGTCCATCAGCAACCAATGTACCCTCAATAAGATACTCTAATCATCTAGAAGATGTAGAGCTCCTCACAATTGCCTTGGTTGTACCATGTACCTGTCTGGTCCTTCGACCCTCGATCTACAACACTACCTCTATAAAAGATCCAAGTCCATATGGTCACTGAACCTCGACACTCCAATATACTCACTTGTTGATCATTTGTCCATCAATGCATCAACACATCAAGACTCTTGTCGAGTTGTTCACAGCTCCACTTGTGAACAACTCTCAACTTCCACTGCTTCTCCTCAACTACTCAGGGACTTCAGCCCACTATGGTCTTCCTGTGCTACTCCAATGAAAACAAACATAGGGAATGGAAGGCTACCACCTATCATTGTAATATGTCATTCTCCCATAGTGAACACATGCTAGGAGGACTACCCATCATCTGTTGTAGATGTCCTTCTCCACACACAAGTATAGGGTTGCACAAACTACTCTTGGTTGATCATATCCATGAGCTCAACAACTACCACTCTACAAACAACCTAATTCCATGAAGATGGTGCACACTGGGCTCCAACTCAGGCACTATCACGCTGTCCTCTAGTAGATCATAAATGCCCAATCACTATCCACACTTGGTCCACTCTCACGCTACCTTTGAAAATTCCACGAGTGACCAAGTCTTTTTTAACATCTACTCCTAGTTAGGGCATTAAACACTTAGGAAGCCCCTCCACATGGCTGCTAAAAGACTTCCAAATTGTCCTCTCCTAGGACATCATCCATTAGCATCAATTCAACCTTAACACAACAATACAATACACACCAAGCATTTGTCGACTTCTTCTTCACCCTGGTGCAGTCTACTACATGTTTAGCCCTCACTCACACTGCTTTCACTCACATGTTCCTGCACTCGCATGTTACTACACTAATTTTCCTACACTTGTGCATTCTTTCACTCATGTGTTCTTGCACTCGTATATTCTTTCACTAGCATTCCTGCACTCACATTCCTGTACTTGTGCGTTCCTGCACTCGCGCTACCAGCACTTGATGTGTAGATTATGAAAGATGCTTCTTGGATGTGTCTAAATGCCTCACACTTTACCTATATTTATAGACATCAAGTGGCTCTAATGAATTTTTCTTTGGGCAGTACTTTAACCTCAAGTCGACGTACCCAACTAGACAAATTTACCCATCTTAACTTCAAAAATTCATTTCTCTTCAATCACAACTTAGAATTAGATGATTTTCAGTGAGTCAGATTTGTATCAACAAGTACTATCATCCTCATCCATCACATGTCTAAATATCTCCATATTTTCCCCCAACATTGATGCATGAAAAACCCCAATCCTGGGTTTCAATCCCTCAAGGCCATTTATGGAGCTCCTTCCTCCAAACCCTCGATCCTCAAGGCTTGGAGTACCTCCCAAGCTACAAAAATCAATATGTTTTGGCACACACTTTTGCATTATATGGTCTTACATATCATTATAATATGTGTTGAACACATTCATACAACTTAGTGCACCTTTTGATGATGTTCGACATTTTTCTTGCAACTTGTGTTATAAGTGTCATAATGTGTCATTTCAACTGTCACACATAATAATAAGTGTTTCTTTGTTATTGTTTCAAGGTGTGATTTCTACTCATGAATATTTTGCATTCTCCTAGCTTGTATTGATGGATTTCATGTGTGCGATCCAAGTTTGAGTCATGTTCGGATGCATTTCCTTCTCTTACTCTATTGGTCGCACACTTAGCCATTTTGGAGCTCTTCTTGATCCTCCTACCTAGTGAAAGTTGAGAAGGAGTTACCCATATTATTAAGTGATAAGTTTAACCTATTCATGAGCCTCAATCATGCAAATTTTCTCACCAATACTTATGTATTAAGTTCTTCTCAAGCCCATTTCAAATTAATGCATGTTAGGGACCTTCAAAGGGCAACCACCTAACCCTGTTGTTCATATTGTCTCTCTACACTGATTTTTTATCACCTCTTCCTTGCATGGAACTTAGAGCACTCCTAGCTTATATTAAGGACCCCTTCCACAATCTTGTATAATCCAACCATGCAACACAAGGGTCTTAGCCTCACAATGTAGTGAAAACCCTCATAGGAAAAGGGACTTGCTTTCTATGAATTTCCCAGTGAAAAGCACATTCTAGGTGAACAAGCACCCACTGTTGGGTCAAAAAATGCTAGCTTAGAATGAAAAATTCAATTGAAATAAAAATAATACCCCTTGTTCAGTCAAACTATGCTGGACCTTAAGCTTCCTCTTTCTCCTAGCGCATGGTGCACAAACAAGGCTCAGTCTTGCTTCCCTTAAAAAAAAAATTCCCTTTCTGCGATCAATCCTTATCCTAGAAAGTTTCCCTTAGCACATAGAATAGTATCAAAATATAGTGGAACATTGTTGAGAAAACATGTGCTTTTCTTAAGGCCTTCTCTTCCTTCCAACGCATGGCATAGTTTCAAACCTCAAGCCTTCATCCTTGTCCCTTGTTCTTCCCATTTTTGTTGAACACTTTCTCAAGCCTTTCTTTCTCAGTGCATGGTGTAGTAATAAGGCTCATTGAGGCTTCCTCTTAGTCCTTGAATAGTCTAACTATTATTTCCTAGTCTTCCTCTCTTTCCTTCTTAGT
Organism: Pinus taeda; assembly: GCA_000404065.3. Taxonomy (NCBI): domain Eukaryota; kingdom Viridiplantae; phylum Streptophyta; class Pinopsida; order Pinales; family Pinaceae; genus Pinus; species Pinus taeda. The sequence goes on from APFE031710909.1 coordinate 46,330, forward strand.
GCTTAGCACAGTCTTAAGAAACAAGCTCACCACCTTGTCCCTTGAGCTTGCCCACAGCACTGGACCAAGGCGAGCCCCTCTTCACAACACATAGTTTAGTAACAATGAATATTGGAGACTTCTTAGGCCACTAATGAGTTCAACTACACTTTCCTTATCAAGCCTCCTTCCTCCAATCCTTCCATGGGCTCATCATAATGATGAGTGCTAGTATTACAGCAAGGATGTTGCAACTCCTAGGCTACCAACTTTACTTATCAACTCGGGTTTCATACAAACTTGGAGGTAACACTGATATATGCACAAGTAGATGTGAAGGTCCTGCCTGTTGTCACTTTTTCATCTGGCAAGATACCTCAGAGATTCCAAGCGAAACTTCTATAAAGTCAAAAGAATCTTGATTCTTTGATGGAACAAGAGAAAATCTATTCTAAGAGAGCTACTTTACTATAGTAGTGAAGAAAACAACATGTAATGCTAAATCACAACATATCCTAATTAACCATTTAAATAGCTATGCTAAGCAGAATTGCTAAATCAACACTAACCTAATGTTGTTATCTATGTTACAGAAGTAAAGATCATCAAACCAAACTAATGAGTAAGAAAGGAAACTAAACTAAATCTATTTTCACTTTCTTGGTTTTTTTGATGATCAGATAGTGTTAGAGTCCGATTGAATAACCAAATTGAAGCTCAGAAGTGGTAGCATTTAAATGATATGTAGAACAAAGTTCGGGAAGGAGTCAAGTGGAAAAGCAATTGAAGATCGAAATCAGTGAAGGGAGGACGTAATAAGGCAGTAGTGCATAGGAACTATTGGATCGATTGGCGAACGATAAAAACAAAATATGAGAGGCAGAGATATTATCATAGGGGATTAAGTGAATAGAGGGATGAACAAAATTAACGGAAGATGAGGAACATAGATCTTATTGTGGGGATTAAGTGAATAGATTGATGGATGAATCAATGAATAGGATTAATGAAAGATTGAGTGGCAGATATCTTATCGCGGGAGGTTAAGTCAATAGATGGATGAACAGGATTAATGGGAGATGAATGGTGGAGATATTATCATAGTGATGAAGTGAATAAATGGATGGATCACATCAAGTCACATGGTGATAGGAGGGTTAAAAAACTTGCAAAATGATGGAGTGGGTTTCGTAGGTGGTAAGCAGTTTCTCGCACACCCTCACAGCTATAAGTTGCATTTCTAATTTTCACGCAATTAGCCTAAGTGAGTGACACGTACCATGGGAAAACCACTTTTATCATGTGCTCTCGGGTGGATATCGATCATGTAAGAATTCATGCAAGATTTCATGATAGCCATTGGATCATGCAGGATTGATCAACGATAGAGATCGGCCAAGCTAGCTAGCAATCGAGTGACGTGATATCCATTGGATCGAGGGTGTAACAGATCGATGGTGGATATTTGAAGCACATAAAGTAGGTGGAAGAAGTCATGATAACTGTTGGATCAAGCTAGACAGATCGATGGTGGAGATATGGAGCACATAAAGTCAAGCATTGAAATGAATCAGATGGTGATTGGTCAAGTTTGTTGTGGATCAGACAGTAAGGAAATCTATGGGTATAATCTGATCAAGACATGTTTATTAGCTTCCTCTTAAGCATTTTGTGCTGAAGGAAATGAGCATATGAGAAAAAAGTGATGGAAAAAGAGAACAATGAAATGAACCTCTATTGAATCAAGACAACAAAATTCATGCAAGAACTCCTGGCTAACCTGCTAATTGAAAGAAGGCACAAATGGAAGCAAACTAAAACAAAACTAATCTATGCTACACTATTGTAATGGAAATGAAATTACTTAAGAAAATGAATGATTAAACCATGAATCTACGCTAGAGTACATGTACAATAAAGAGGATCCTTAGCTACTACAGTTGGGCCCTAACCTAAGAGCTTCAGCCCTCTGAGTTAACTCAGTACTGGCTCAACACAAAACTCATTATTATTATCAAAATAATGGATTACATCAACACTATCACAAGTCTTGCAGCTCGAAAATAAAGTAGAGTTCTACAATAAAAAAGCCCCATCCTACTGAGGTCCTAGGCCTCTCTACTTATACGTCTAAAGTCTCCAATGACTTCCTTAAAATTAGGGAAGCTTGACTCCCAAACTCGAGATAAATTGGTGCTTTGACTTCCACTTTCTCAGTTGCCTTCTAGTCCTCATGATTTGGTTGTTTGTACTTCGAGCTAATGGAGGAATATTCAAATGGAAGGGTAGTAAATGAGGAGGATTTCCCTCCTATAATTCCTCTCCCTTGTCCCATTTGAGTTTTGACCAAGGTCTTTGCTAAAATTCCTTGCTTTTATCCTTTAATCCTGCATTAAATGCATATTAGACCATAAAGCAAAATATCCAACTCTAACTCATCTCATAAACAAAATATGATCAAAAGTATGCAAATAGTTGGTTTGGCTAAGATAGGAGATGAATTAAGGCCCATATAATTACCAAAAGATGAGGCTCATCATCACCCCCTACTGAAAGTGTTGCTCATCCTCTTAGAAACTTAGTCAATGTCCATGTCCTTTATGGCTCAGATAGTCTCTCTGAAATCCCATGCTTCTGCTGTGGTCTCTTCTTCTTGTTCATAGAAGCCTCCTTTCCTTTCTACTCCTTCCCACTGCCACTTTTCCTCTTCTTCTTTTCTCCCTTCTAGCATCCCTATGAGTAGTGGTGGACTGAGTTTTAGACCTATCTAATTGACCTTCAACCTTTTCATTGATTGCTTATACATTGGTGTCTTGTTGAGTGCCTCTCTCAACCTTTGAGGGGAGTGATATTCTCTAATCTTCAAGATGTGTGGTAGTGTGTTCCATTTCCTTAAGAAAGCATGTATACTATATTCTTCTAGAAACCTAAACATATCCTCAAAATGTTAAATTGCTTGCCCTTGGGCAGCAACTATCTAGGTTCCAGCCGAGGATCATTTTCAATTAGATTATGTGTGTTGATTAGGGCCATGGGATTTGATTGTTTAGATCTGATGAAGAGAGGTTCATTTTTCTCTCTGGCCAATATTCTTTTCATCTCCGCAGCCCTTGACTCCTCATGGTTCATCCATGATGCAAAAGCCATTAATTGTAAATCTCCTAGCTCAAAATTAGGATCCCAAACATGCATGTCTGTGAGGGCCATGTTGTGAAAGTAAAACTTAGTGATTTTGGCCCTATCCTCTAGTGTACTTTGGTCACAAAGATCAATAAACTGCATGTAGTCCTGAAATGGCATGGTGCCCCTTTGTGCTAGTGTTTTAATCTGAAATTGTAGCCATTTTTCTCTAAGGTAAAGAGCATAGGATTTAGTTGGCATCCTACACTAGATGGCCTCCAAGGAGAGGTTGGCCATACATGCTAGTTGGTTTTCCCTTTCCTGCAACCATCCTCTTAGCCATGCATTTTTCCTCTCAAGTCAACCTCACATTATGCTTCTATATCCCTTGATGTAGGGGAATCTTCAATCTCAATAGGGATTTTTGTTGATATTTGTGGTTTCCCTTGTCTGGTTCTTGTGCTCTTTCTTGTTCTGAAATATAGAGGGGTTTTCCTCCTTCTTTTCTCCTTTTTCTTGAATGGGGTGCTGAGAGAAATGAAGGAAGTTATTGCCTCCCTCTCAGGGGCCTCTAGAGACACCCTAAGTGACTCCTCCTCGTGTTCTTCCCCTTCTATTTTAATGCCTTCGTCCTCTATGTTTTTATTATCTTCTTCCTCTTGTTGTTCTTCCTTATCTCCATCAGTTTCTTCCTTCGTTTCCTCCTTTGTTTCAGCATCATCCTCCTTATTTTCTGCTTCATCATGTTCCTCTATATTAGTTTCTTCTCCATCCATCTCATCCCCTTCTAGCTTTGTATCTTCTTATTCTTGCTTTGCCTCCACCTCTCTGATAGAAAGACTAACATTATAGGTGAGGGTTTTGATGTCATCCTCTACTGGTAAGTCTCTAAGGACTGACCATGTTATAGGGATCTTGAGGTTTTGGAGGGAATCCTCAATGAGGATCCTGATCAACCCATGGTGAGCCAATTGTTGGGAATTCCCTTCCTTCACTTTGTTGTTGGAGTCTATGAATGATTGCATCAAGAAATAGGGTATGCTGAGTCTTTGGTGAACTGGTGTTTCTACCCCAAATCTTAATTCTTCAAGCATCCTAAAATGGTAACCATAAAAAACCTTGTATCTACCCTCACATGAGATATATTTGATGAGTTACTAACCTACCTCACTCCATGGGTATGGAAGACTGTCTCTCCTTTCTCCATTTTTATCCTCTGTGGATTCTTCACCTTCTAAAAAGAATTTCTTTTTTGCTACCTGACTGTCTGCTTTGTCTTCTTTTCTCCATGAAACTCCTATGGGAAGTGTGGTGACCCTACTGATGAGCTCTGGGGTGAGATCTATAGTGATCCCTCTAACTATAACAGTGGCATGGATTCTTCTATGTGGAGTGAAGGAATGAGAAAATTCTTGACTCACCTCACTGTCTAGTCAATTTAATGTCTTAAATTGCTCTACATAAATTATCAATCCGGGTATCATAAACTGATGAAGTGTGGTGCACTATATGTGCTTAGTTAACCTTTCTCTTACTTCGTTGTTTTATAGTTTATGTTGTTTTTGGGGTTTTGTTCTTGTTGGTTTTCTAAAGTGTCAATCAAAATAAAATGCAATAACCAAACAATGAGCTAATGACTATGAGACCCAGTATCCTTGTTGCTTCAACAAAAGTACAAGATGATTCTATCATGTCATTAGTTCAATCAAAATAAAATGCAATAACCAAACAATGAGCTAGTGACTATGAGACCCAGTATCCTTGTTACTTCAGCAAAAGGACAAGATGATTCTATCATGTCATTAGTCACTAAAAGGCTATGTGCATCACTAATCTACAATCAACTTGAAAGCAATTTATGTACAACTAATATACATAAGCATAACAAAATTAAATGCAAAATTAAATGACAACTATACAAGGCAGGGGCCCCTCTACCACCTATGAAATCAAAGCAAAATTGAACACACTTGCATGAATTAAAATTGCATGAATGAAAAATCTAATCTATCAAACCTGAAAGTAATCAAATCAAAACAAAGCAATATTTACAAAATGAAATCTATTCTACCTTACATTCTACAAAACAATATTTACAAAATGAAATCTGCTCTACCTTACATTCTAATGTGCTCCATGACATCTACTTCACATCTCCTTCCATGTTGAAAACATAAAAGCTTTATTCAAATTCTTCAAAAGTACAAAGTACAACAAAGTTCTCCAAAGCTTTCAAAAGCCATCAAGGAAGAACTACAATCTTAAGAACTAGGGACTAAAAGACTTAAAAGACTTCAAAAAGAGACTAACTAATGAAGGAGAGAGATCTCCTATTTATACAAAAAGATGAGAGCCATCTTATTAATGATAATCCATGAATTTCTCCCTCTACCTCTAGGGTCCTAATCAAAATAGGAACTGATAAGACACATGTCTTTTTAGAGTTACAATACAATTAGGAGATGTGACACATATCCTCATGATCCCATGATTCTTTCCACTCAAATTCGAATTTGGCCTTAGAGTGCCACATAAGGGTCTTCTAGAAGCCTCCTTTCAACCTACACATGTCAACAATCTCAACCCATTGGTTAGGTATAAGCTTATGCACATTATTTCCTAATTTTTAACCACAAATTCACTTAAAAGGCTTAGAATTAATAAAGATTGGAAAAACATAAATGTGGCCCAATGATAATGAAAGTGGGATGAATGTGGTGACATAGTAGTGAAATGGAGGTGATATAATGGACATAATAGTGAAAGTGTAATGGAAATGAATGACATTTTCAAGACTCAACACTCACCATCATACCCTGTGAATTTTACGAAAAACACCATCCATTAGTGTCTTATAAAGATTTCAAGCACTTGGGGGTGTTGTTGTATCCTCACAGTGTTTGTGGGTTTTCTCCTATTAATCCCTCCTATCATCTTACTTGTGAATCTTGAGCAGGAAATGAGAGGTTTGAGACAAGAATTTTGAATTCAGGAGAAAACAGAGTTTCCTATGTATGTAATTCACCTCCCATAGTTGTTATATCCACTAGCATTTAGAGAATTTCTATTTCATTTGCTTGTAAATGGGGATGGATTTTTAGATCCTACCTCTTTAGAATGGTGGAAGTGGACATTTCTTGTGATATTCCCTCTTGAACCCCTCTCTGCCTATCTTTTAGACTGCCTCTATGTATCCTATATACTTCTCTTATAGACTGTTCCTGTAGGAATTCCTATGCATGCTCCTATTGAAATTCTCTTACAGAACGATGGATCCTTGCTTCCAGTGGGTGGCCAGAGTTATAAGCACAACTTGAGTGAGGGAGTTTCAAGGAGGTGGAATGAATGAATGCATACAATTGAAGTTTTGTTTCCCACTCCTCGTAATCAGCTCCCACCTCATAGATCCATAGTTAACCACTTCTCGTCCACCTCCTCCTATGTCTTTGAGTTGACTGTGGCCACGCGTGAGAGGAAACCCGGTTTTGTGTGTGATGATTGAACGAAGGTGGCCAAGTTAACTAACCAACTTTTCACTTATAAAACAACTACCTCGTAACCTTTACCCCTTTTGATCAAATTATGCATATGAGTGAGTGAGAAGGATACTTACCTATGGTCTCAATGCCATGTTGCAGTTGTTGAAGATTAGATGTGTTGTGTTGTTTATTTGTTATGTGGTCATTCTTCTTCCTCCTCTATTGTTTGTGACTGAAGAATTGATTTTGCTACTGTTGTGGAGCTCTTGGATCATCCTAGTGAAGAGCTGTAGCTGATGATTGATATGATGTGGGATAGGTTACTACAGGACTTAACCAACCTACCATTCACCCTTGGATTGCTTCCTATAGGTTTTCGAGGGATCCTGTAGAAAACACAGTCTTCCCCTAAATAGAAGCAATGAAGTGAAAAAAACAATGGAATTGATGGAGGATGCATGGTACAAAGTGGAGGAGATGAATATATGTGAGGTAGGGTTCCCTTTGGATCTTCTCTTTGCTCCTTGATTGTCTTTTTTGCCCACCTACAAATAACAATTATGTGTTTTTCTCTTTTTTTTTTTTTTTAAAAACAACTGAGTTGCCTCAAAGAGGTTTTTACCCTGTATGTTTTCCCTAGGTGCCTCAAGGAAGTTTTTCACCCAGGGATATTCTTATTCTTTTTTCATTCTTTTTTTTCATCATTGGGTGGCCTCACAAGGTTTTCAACCCAAATATGGGACTCAGGCACCTCATGGAGGTTTTCACTTGAATCCTTATTCTTTTCTCCTTTTTTCTTTTTTCAATGACCTGATGAGGGAGGAGCTGGAAATTTCTCCACCATCATCATTGTATTATTAATATTTTCAATGAACTCTTGTTTTGATAAATGCCTCTTGTACATTTTCAATCGATGTCAATTAACAAGCAATGGAATGGCTTCTTCATCTATAGTCCTAATTTGCACTAAGCCATTATCATGGCATCTTTCCACCACATAAGCTCCAAGCCATCTTGTCCTTAGCTTGCCCTTGAAGTCTTTATACCTAGAATCATATAACAATTCCTAATCACCCTCTTGAAATTGCTTCTCCTTAATATGTCTATCATGCTAGATCTTCCTCTTAAGTTGAACTATCTTTGTATGTAGGAGGGCCTGCATTCTAAATTCATCCAAGCCATTCAAATGGAACAATCTTTCTTTTTGTGCATGACTGAGATCCAAATCTAGTTGGGCTGGCATCCTCAATGTGCTATATTCAAACTCAATGGACAACAAAGACTTTTTCCCATAGACTAGCTCATAGGGTGTAAATCCAGTGGTGGTCTTCCATGTTGTATTATAGGCCTTGGTGGCCTCAACTAGTCTCTCTACCCAATCCTTCCTGTTGTTGCTCACTACCTTGGTTAAGATGCTCTCCAGTGCCTTGTTGGTCACCTTGAATTTTCCATTAGCTTGTGGATGATAATGTGTGGAGGTCCTATGCTTGCTTTTGTGATGGATGAGTAGTTCTTCAATCATGTTGGAGTTAAACTGGCTGCCTTGGTCTATGACTAGCTCTCTAGGGTACCCAAATTTGTAGAATACATTCTCCCTTAGGAACTCAACCACCTTCTCTTCTGTTGTTGCCTTAATTGCCTTGGTTTCAGCTCACTTAGTCAAATAATCAGTGCACACAATAGTGTATTTTTTTTCTTTGAAGGAGGGTTGATAGGCCTAATGAAGTCCATGCACCACTTGTCAAATGGCTCGAAAGTCACTTGAGGTTGTAGGGGAATTTCATTTCTTGGAGTAGGCTATCCTCTGGCACTGATCACACTAAGTAATGTACTTCTTCACATCCTGATGAAGAGTGGGCCAATAATAGCCCACTTGTAACACTTTGAATGTTGTCCTCTTTGTTGCAAAGTGACCTCCATAAGACCCATCATGAAAAGTTAGAAGGATGTCAAAAACTTCCTCTTTCCTTACACACCTTCTCAAGATTTGATCTGGGCCAAGTTTGAAGAGATTTCCCCCAATCCAGGTGAAGGGAGCACTTTTCCTGACTATCTTGCTCTTTTCCATTCCTTCTTCACCTGCAAGCAAATTCATCCTAGATAGAAAGCTTGCAACAACATTCTCCTTACCAAGCTTATCAAAAATAGTTAGATCAAACTGTTGTAATAGAAGAAACCATCTTATAATTCTAGCATTCACATCTAGTTTGTTCATTAAATATTTGATTACAGCATGGTCTGTATGCACAAATGTTTGATATCTTGTAATGTAATGCCTAAATTTGTTTAATGAATGCACAACATCCAAGATTTCCTTTTCAGTCACAGTATAATTTAGCTCAGCGTTTGACAGGTTCTTACCGATAAAATAGATGGCATAGTGAAATTTATCCTCTACCTAACCTAAGGCTACTCCTATGGCTTTGTGTGTGGCATCAGCATGAATATGAAAAGGGATGGCCTAGTTTGGGCCTCGAAGAATTAGTATAGTGGTTAACTTACCCTTTAAAATGTCTAAGGCCTCTTGACAACTCTTTGACAATATAAACTCAAAATATTTTTCCAACAACCCAAATAAAGGAGAGGCCAACTTTCTAAAGTCCTTTATGAACCTTTGGTAGTATCCTGCTAACCCCAAGAAACTCCTGACATCCCCATGCTTTTGAGGAGGTGGGACCCTTTGGATGATTGCTATTTTTTTGGGGTCCCCCTATAGTCCTTAGTGAGATAATGAATGACCTAGCACAATCCCTTCAGTCATTAAGAATTCACATTTTTCTGGACTGAGATACAGGTTCATTTCAATGCATTTGTGCAATACTTTTCCTAGGTTAGTCAGGGCTTCTTGAAAATCACAGCCATAAGGTATAAAATCATCCATATATATTTCCACCACATCATGTACTAATTCAGCAAAAATACTCAAGACTGCTCTCTGGAAAGTGGCAGGAGCATTGCATATGCCAAATGGAAGGACCCTATAGGCAAAATTACCCCAATGATAGATGAATGTGGTCTTATCCTAGTCTTTTGGGGAGATTTGGATTTGGTTGTACCCACTAAATCCATCTAGGAAAGAAAATAACTTCTTTTGTGCCAAGCCATCTAGCACTTGGTCAATGAAGGGTATGGGAAAATTATCCTTCTTTGTGGCTTTGTTCAACTCCCTATAATCGACACGAATCCTCCACTTACCATTTTTCTTGGGAACTAAAACTAAAGGAGAGACCCAGTCACTATCAGAGATAGGGTAAATGAATCCTTCATCTAGCAGTTTTTGTAGTTCTTCTTTGACTATATCTTTAAGAGATGGATTAATCCTCCTTTGTGGTTTCCAGACTATCTTGCAACCTTCTTTGATGTATATGTGGTGAGGACACACTGAGGGGTGTACTCCCTTCATTTCCTTGTAACTCCAAGCGAAGGCTTCTAGATTTTCTCTCAACATGTTGCATAGCTTTTCCTCTTCGAGAGAAAAAAGAGATGGATTAATTTTCGAATTTTTCTCTGGGCCAAATTCTATGGTTTTGACACGGATGGCCAAGCATAAGTCAATTAAATGATTGTTCTGTTTTCCCTTACTTCTTCTTCTAATGGTAACGAACTAGGAGTTGGAATTTGGAGCAGGTGTTCAATTAAGTCATCCTCATCCTATGGTTGCTTCCAAAGCATAGAGTTGGGTTGAATAAGCCTCATCTTCTTCCTCCTCCTTCAACCATAAAGGTAAAAGACTAACTGCTTGGGTATAGAGAAGGTTGAGTAGGAGGGTATAGGAATAACCACTCAGACATATGCCCATTCTTGATGTCATTTTCCCAACTCTACAACTAATGTAAGCATCAGCTATGGCCAACCATGGCCTCCCAAGGATGAGAGGGTAACCAGTAAGCTTAGCTTTCGGCTGGAGAACTAGGAAATCTACAGGGTACTCCCAGGTGTCAATGGAGACCATCACATCCTCCATAATTCCCTCAAGGGTGACTGTGGAATGGTTTGCAAGTTGTAGAACTATTGTGGTCTTCCTCAGTGACCCTTGGAGGTTGAGCTTGAGCATGGTGTCCTTGGTCATCGCAAATGGCAGCCCCAAGATCGATTATAGTGTGTAGAAAATGGTGCCATTGATGTGCACATCTATTACATGGCTTCCAAGGTCCAAATATTTCAGACAGATTACCTACCCTAGTATTAAGTCTGACAGCTGTCCAATGACATTAATGGTAGGGGCATCCCTTTTTCTTCTTCCTGGATGCTTGAAGGATTTCTCCTTAATCAACTTATTGTAAATGGGAAAATCTTTTATTTCCTGGAGAAGGGCGGTCTTTACACGTAGATTTTTCAATTCTCCCAGAAGTTTAGTTTCTTATGGGGTAGGCTGGAGTGGTTGGGCTAATATCTCAAGAAAGGGTGGATTTACTTTAAGGTTGCTTTCCTCTCTTTCTTCCTCAACCTCCTTATGTGTAGAGCGATGTTGGTTATCTAGGATAATTCTCTGAGATCTTAGTTTGATCTCCTAGATTTATACAGCATAAGCTGGGTATGATGTCTCTCCACTGTATGCTTGTTGAGCCTAACTATTGTTCAGGTTTGGATTTGGCTGGGTAGGCATCTAGGTTGCTTGGGTGGAGCAGAGTGTAAGAGTTGTGGTTGGGTAGGTGGTGGAGGCAATAAAGCTAGAGCATTGTTGTATTTGGGGCCTCCACCCCTGGAGTGGGGTCTTCCATTGAGGTAGTGGCAGAACATAAGGTTGAAATGACTGGCTAGCTAGCTGGGAATGATACTGAGATGCATATGACTAAGCAAGGGGTGTATACTAGGAAGGATGAGCAGGGGGTCCCCAAGAAGGTATTGTTGTGGTTTGGTTGGGGCTGTAATGTGCATGGGTGACCCTTGCATACCCTGCTGGTATGGTCTAGGCCTAGGAGGTCTCCTTTGGTTGATGTATCAAAGCTGCTCATTGACACCTTCAGCTCCTTGATATATAGCTTTGAGTCTGGGTAAAGAAGGGCACTTGTATGTGGAGTGGTTTTCTTCACATACCAAGAAAATCTCAATGCAGTTCAATGGACATCCGTTCCTAGGATGCCTCATGGTGAATCTAGGAAAAAAATATGGCCAAAGCTCTCTCTGCTTCCTCTTGCTTCCTTTTGATGTTCATGGTATCCAATTGCGAGGCAAGGGTTTGTAGCATTTCACTTTTGAATCTTCCAGCATATTTCCAATTTCACCCTTGATGGATGATTTGGAAGATGATGTACAGGCCATAGGTTGACTACTCCTACCCTTTTTCCTGGTTTCCCTAGAATGGTTTCTAAAGACAATCTTGATATCTTCATAGGGTAATTCGTAGATATCCCCTCCTGCTAACAAATTTAAGGTATCCAGAAGATTTTCCCTTATTCCTCTGAGCAGGACCAACATTAGTAACTCGGGGTCAAGTGTGTACCTAGCCCTTTTGTAACTGAGATGGAATCTTTCTTCATAGTCTTCTAAGGATTCATCCTGGCCCATGGTCATCCTGAAAATATATTCTTTAGTATCCTTTGACCTACAATAGTCTGTATATTTTTTGTTAAAAACCTGTTGCATCTGAGCCCAAGTTGTGATGCTATCTCTAGGTAAATCCATGAACTAGCGCAATGTTGCATCCTTGAGGGTAGATGGAAACAATTTTAACTTGTGCTCATCATTTGTATAGTCATAGGTTCGGCATATAACAACAAACTCAAATAGGAAAGTGTCAGGGTCCTCTATGGTCAGGCCATTGAAATGAGGTAGAGTAGAGGGGCTTATATTCTTCATCTTAATGTCCCCATTGGTTTCTTTGATGGGGAAGGCACTCTCAATTCTCCCTCTATCTCCTCTATCTTTCGGTTTCTAGCAATTGTTTAGTAGGAATGGGTTCTTCTTCTTCTTCTTCCCCTATAGGTTCTTCAAATATGTCAGGTTTCTCACCTAAGGATTCCTCCAATTCACAGCCACTGAAGAAGAGATAATGTTGGTTGTTGGATGTAGTGGGGTATTTGGCAAGAATTTTTCTAAATTGTCCTTGCTCCTACGAAGCATGAAAGGAAATGTTTTTAGGTTGGTTTTTGGAAGATATTTTAGCAAAAAAATACTTTTAAGAAATGAAATTGTTGATTGAATGAAAACTATTGACAAAAGGAAACTACTTACTGAATTAAAATTCTACTTGTAGAATGGAAAGGAAAGCAGAAAATGACAAATGAAAGGAAGGAAGCAACTAGATTAATTTTGTAGAAATAAACTAATGGAAGAAAATTGGAGACAAGAAATAGAAGAAATGAAAGCAAACTATAATTAGAAGCAAAGAAAGCAATACTCACATTCTACTTAGACACCTCCCTAACAACGATGCCAAAAAGTGATGAGCGCTAGTACTGTAGCAAGGATGCTGCAACTCCTGGGCTACCAGCTTTACTTAACAACCTGGGGTTCATACAAACTTGGAGGTGACAATGCTATATGCACAAGTAGAAGTGAAGGTCCTACCTGTTGTCGCTTGTTCATTTGGCGAGAGACCCCAAGGGTTCCAAGCCAGACTTCTATAGAGTCAGAAGAAGCTTGATTCATTAATGGAAGAAGAACAAATCTATTCTAAGAGAGCTACTTTACTGCAGTAATGAAAAAAAACATGTAATGCTAAATCACACCATATCCTAATTAACCATTTAAACATCTATGCTAAGCAGAATTGCTAAATCAACACTAACCTAATGTTTCTATCTAAGTTACAAAAGTAAAGAGAATCAAACCAAACTAATGAGTAAGCAAGGAAACTAAACTAAATCTATTTTCACTTTCATGGTTTTCTGATGGTCAGATAGTGTTAGAGGTAGATTGAATAACCAAATCAAAGCTCATAAGTGATAGCGTTTAAATTATATGTAGAACAAAGTTCAGGAATGAGTCAAGTGGAAAAGCAATCGAAGATCGAAATCTGAACGAAGGACGTAATGAGGCAACAATGCATAGGAATTGTCGGATCAATCAGTGAACAGTAAAAATGGAAGATGAGTGGTGGAGATCTTATTGCATGGGATTAAGTGAATAGAGGGACAAACAACATTAACGAAAGATGAGCGGCGGAGATCTTATCGCGGGGATTAATTGAATAGATGGATGGATCGATCAACAAACAAGATTAATCAAATATTGAGTGGCAGAGATCTTATCGCAAGAGGTTAAGTCAATAGATGGACGAACAGGATTAACAGTAGATGAATGGAAAATATCTTATCATGGTGATGAAGTGAATAGATGGATGGATCACATCAAGTCACGTGGCGATAAAAGGGTAAAAAAACGTGTGGAATGGTGGAGCAGGTTTCGTAGGTGGTAAGTATTTTCTCGCGCACCCTCAAAGTTGTAAGCTATATTACTAATTTTCATGTGATTAGCCTAAGTGAGTGACACGTAGCATGGGAAAACCAGTTTTCTCATGTGCTCTCAGGTAGATATCGACCGTGCAAGAATTCGCGCAAGATTGCGCGATAGCCATTATATCATGCAAGATTGATCAACCGTAGAGATTGGCCAAGCTAGTTGGTGGTTGGGTGACGTGATAGCCATTGGATCGAGGGTGTGACAGATTGACGATGGAGATTTGGAGTGCATAAAGTATGTGGAAGAATTCACGATAGCCATTGGATAAAGCTAGACAAATCGATGGTGGAGATATGGAGCACATAAAGTCAAGCATTGAAATGAATCAGATGGTGATTGGTCAGGTTTGTTGTGTATCAGACAGTAAGGAAACCTACAGGGATAATCTTATCAAGACGTGTTTTATTATCTTTCGCTTAAGAATTTCGTGTTGAAGGAAATGAGCATATGAGCAAAAAATGATGGAAAAAGACGATAATGAAATGAACCTTGCGCTCAATCAAGACAACAAACTTCATTCAAGAACTCCTGGTTAACCTGCTAATTGAAAGAAGGCACAAATGGAAGCAAATTAAAACACAACTAATCTACTCTACACTACTATAATAGAAATGCAGCTACTTAAGAAAATGAATGATTAAACCATGAATCTATGCTATCATACATGTACAATAAATAGGATCCTTATATAATAGGGTTGGTCCCTTACCCAAGAGCTTCAGCCCTCTGAGTTAACTCAGTGTTGGCTAAAAAAAAAACCCATTCTTATTATCAAAACAATGAATTACATCAAAATTGTCACAAGTCTTGCAGCTCGAAAATAAAGTAGAGTTTTACAATAAAAAATCCCCATCCTACTGAGGTCTTAGGCATTTCTACTTATACGTTTGAAGTCTCCAGTGACTTCCTTAAAATTAGGGAGGCTCGACTCCCAAACTCGAGATAAACTAGTGCTTTGACTTCTGCTTGCTCGGTTGCCTTCTAGTCCTCATGATTTGGTTGATTGTACTCCGAGCTAATGGAGGAATATTTGAATGGAGGGGTAGTAAAAGAGGAGTATTTCCCTCCTATAATTCCTCTCCCTTTTCCCATTTGATTTTTGACCAAGGTCTTTGCTAAAATTCCTTGCTTTTATCCTTTAATCCTGCATTAAATGCACATTAGACCACAAAGCAAAATATCCAACTCTAACTCATCTCATAAACAAAATATGATCAAACGTATGCAATAAGTTGTAAGAATAGTTGGATTGACTAAGCTAGGAGGTGTATTAAGGCCCATATAATTACCCAATGATGAGGCTCATCACCTAAGAATTCATTCCATGAGCTAGGTAGTGATAAAAAAATATATGATTTTGAGACTAGTTTTGTGTTGACATTACTAATCTTCATTAGAAGGAGTACCTTCTCAACATGACAAGGTGATTCTCAAAGAAGAAAGTAATGAGAAATGATGTGAAATGGGGGTTTGATAACTTATTATTCTTACAAGAACCTCCCACCTAGTTTAACAAATAAATAATCTAGCTTATACATGACATTTGCAGAATTAAATACTTGAAACAGGTGTATGTTTACTTCTAACTGTTTAAGTACTATAAGTACATTATTTCTTCTAGTATTAAACACATATAACAGCCATATAATGCAACAAATAAACATCCACACATAACAACAAATTAATCTAGGAGTTCACCCAAACATCATGGGCTACGTCTCCTTGAGCTTTTGTCATCTTAACTTGGCTCTTTGGGATTATGGAAAAGTTTCTTTTACAAGTTGCACACTTAACTCCAAAGGTTTCCGAACTGAACCAATGAGCTTAGAATACCATCTATATCCTTTTCATGGCTGTCATCAGTCTACAAACAGATCTAAGCTCCCTTAGACTTGATTCCTTCAATCAGTGCTCTGAGCTACCCTGAGATTCTTGATGGCACTAACTCCTTCATAATTCTTTAACTATCACTAAAACCTCTTCTACTATCTCCAACACATATCAAACACCAACAATAGACTGATCATATGCTCAAAATGAGCACTGCATCCCCAAACTAGGCCTTCCTCCACGATTGGCGCTAGGTAGCCTTAAAATTCCCTATAGCATCTCAGCCTTTAGAAGTCTCCAAATGCTTTTGTAAATCCTTGCAATGGATTTAGAATGCTCATTGCATTCAGGAATGACTCCTAGTTTGCTGAGAATGAGTACTGGTAGCTCCTACAACTGCCTCCAACTCCTGGTGACTCTGAGCTCCAAAATCTCCCTGGATGAAAATCTCCATGACAATCACTTATTTAGCTTCTCTGGACTATTCCATTGGCTTTAGAAGGCTCCGATTAGCCTAGCTAGCCTCTTGTTTCACTCTCTCTTGTCTCTCTCCGCTGGTTTGAAAACTGCTCCTGGAGTGCATTTAGTCAATATTCCCTAAGGATACTCCACGAATTTTGGCAAACAACACCTAAGTTCAGTCACACTTAGCATAACCCCTAAGTTTAGCCACTCCGCTAGTCTGACTACTGAAGGTAGCCATTAACATAATCGTAACTATTAGGCGCACTTATGTGGCGGTATAAACCCTAACGATTAGGGAGAATCCCACGTAGATCTAGAGGTCGGGTAACATGCAGCCGCATGTGACTGCATTTCAAGCATTTGCAACTGGTGGTTACATATCTCACTCGATCCTTCTTTTACTTTGCCTTTTGTCAAGTGTTTCAATCTACTCCATTGATCTCACTTCTCCAGATCCAACGGATATCACGTCACCCGCTCGCCAACTAGCTTGGCCGATTTCCATCGTCAATGTGATCCATCCAATCAAAAAGCTATCGCACAATCTCACATGAAATCTTGCATGACCAATATTAGGTTGAGAGCGTGTGAGAAAAGAAATTTTCTTGTGCTACATGTCGCCTACTAAGGGTAATCACACGAAATTTAGGAATACCACTTCCCATTGTTAGGGTGTGTGAGATACCAGTTTCCACTTTCTGAATACTGCCAACGTGCTTAATTCACACTTTTAATAAAGGTGCTTAAGGAAAGGTTTAGTGCTTAAACCAAATTAATCTTGGTCAAAGTCCATAAATTGCAGTTTACTGGACTTCTTCAAATTGCAATAACTCATTCATACGGTGTCGGGTTTTCGAACCATTTTAGACACCAAAATCATGAAGACAAGATTTATCTGGTTGCTAAGGTTTGAAAATATTTTGAACACTTTGAAATTTGAGTTATCAGTAAGGTCTTGGATCAATATCTTATCACTCCTCCCCATTAGGAATATTTTGGACCCCAAAAGAATGATATATTGATCTGTACAGTAGATGAGAGTACAACACCCTCTTCTTTTAGCCTCCATACACTTGCCTTGCATGGCTAGTTCCTTTGAACCAAAACTTGAAGGTAGTCGGCACTTCCCTTCCTGGATGCACTTGTCCTCCTGTTAAGAACAATCTTCCTTGAATTCATTCAAAATTTTTGTTGATAAGTTTACAGAAGGTAGCTGAACATTGTTTCCTTGATCATCGACCCAAGGTGGCTCAAACAAACATGAAATTACATCATAAATATATGCATACTTAACTGAAATTTGCATATGTACTAATGAAAGTATGTTTTGTTGTGTCAAGACGTCAAACAACTTCTTACCAAGCCACTTCTATGGTGAATTTTGCTGCTGCAAATCTTCTTTTGACATCTTGTCAAAAACAACATAATGAAAAAAAACAACTTGATGACATAAATTCACATAATGTGAATCATCATCATGTCTCTTACATCTTGTGTACAAATTCTTGACTAAATCACAAGCCGACTTTTTCAAACAACTGACTCTCCAAGTCGGGCATGTACAAAAAGAACTTGACGATTCTTTTTCAAAGTAGAAATAATTCCACCTCTTGTGAAATCACTTCATCATTATCTCCCTTTTTAAATCTTGAAGACAAAATCAACTTTTCCAAGTCAATATGACATTGCATGCATGTTTAAACAAAGCAATCGACCATCAAGTCAATTACACATACATGTTCAAATACAATGAAATCACGAACATTCTTTTGTTCATACATACCATTCCCATGCATGTATTCCATTCTTCAACTTTCTCTCAAGCATAATCATAAGTACAAGATCCTCAATCATATGTACATGTGCTTACAAAGCTGAAATGAATATAATTTTTCTGCAATAAAGCGAGTCTCATACTCAACTTTTTCATTCACCTTTTTGGTAAAATCCTGCAACTTGCATTCCATTGGCAAAGAAATGTAACAAATCAAAATACATGCAACCTTTAATTGGATAATAACTCTAAATATTTCTTACCAATCCACATCAAAGGCGCTTCCTTTAACTACATATTGACATCAACAGGTAAATCATTGTAAAACACATCAATTATGGAAACTTCCTTTCCATTCTTGCCATTCTCTTTTTCCACTTTCTTCAAATTTCATGGAAGCATTGTTGGATTCAAAGTCCAACACTTTTCAGCAATATTTCATTGCTTATGGCAATAAGTGCAACACATGTTCATCCTCTTTACAACATAATTTTCCTTGTCCAATGGACCTTTGGCTTCTTGCCTCCTTTTCTTCAAAAGTTTCCTGTATGTGGCCATTTTCTTCCAACATCTAGAAACACTATGGTTAACCAAACCACAAAAGGAACATGCAATTATTTTCCAATGCTTATGTGGAAATTTACCATGCTTTACATAATCAAAAGAAATGTGATTAAAGTCAGATTTATACCTTTCTCTTTCATCTTTGTTGCCTTTATTAGAAGGTGAATTGAATGAAGAAGTGGCTCCCTTCGGAACACCATCAATATCTTCAATGATTTTAGAGCTTTCACAACTCTCTTGTTCAAGTGCATGCTTATGAACACCTTCTCCTTCCAAATTATGTTACAAACAATTGCATTCCCCATGAATACAATATTTACAAACTTGAGGTAGAGAACCTAAAATGAAACTCCTTCTAGGAACTGTTTCAATTGCCTTCATGGTTGCTTTGGAATTTTCTCCATAAGCTTGTCCATAGCCAAGACCCAAATACTTAGGCCTTTCCTCAACCATTATTGGCTCAACAATGCCTTGTGCATGTTTTCCCAATCCTTTTCCTTCATAGCCCATTTTTAACATTAACTTGGACCCTATAGCTCTTGTATGTTTTTCAAAGGAACCAACATAAACATTCTTACAGGAAATTGAAGACAAACTAGGATTCTTTACCGCTTCTTCAAACTGATGCTTGACTAAGGCTTCTTTGGCAACAAGGAGTTTTGTCTCCAACTCATGCATCCTTTCTAGGTTCATATTTGCAATATGAAGTTGGCTCTCCATTTCTTGCAATTTGTCAAAAAGAAACTACTTCTCTTCCTTCATGGAATTCAATTGTGATCAAAGCTTGGTGTTCTTCCTTTCATCTTCATACATTTGTTTCACCATATCCATCATGATGAATAAGTCTTGCTTCATGTCTTCATCAAAGAATCTTGTGAAGGAGGAGGATTTTGAAAACTCACTTGTAGAAGTTGTCATTATCAAAATGAACAAAAGAACTTCAATAAAATTCACAAAGCTTTCAAAGAACTAATGGCTGTAGAGTCAAACTCTTATTCAAGTAGCCTTTTGCAAACAAACCCTCTTGTGCTTCAAGGGTTTCCTTGAGGTCCTTTGGGTAAGGATAATGCCTTCAGCCCTTCTTCCTTCTTGTCCTTTCCTGGACTTAGCTATCAGTAACTTTCCCTTCACCTTCGCAAACTCAAACAACAATCAGTTTACAAACAGTCAGACAATCAAATTCCTTGTACTATTTAAACACCTTTCAAGTCAAACAAGCAAACTATTGCTCTATCAATCAAGCAACCTGCTCTAATACCACCTGATCTGAAATGGGGGTTTGATAACTTGTTATGCTTACAAGAACCTCCCACTCAATTTAACAAATAAATGATCTAGCTTATATATGACATTTGCAAAATTAAATACTTGAAACAGGTTTATGTTTACTTTTAACTATTTAAGGGCTATAATTCCACTTATTTCTACTGATATTAAACACATATAACAACCATAGAATGTAGAAAATAAACATCCACACATAGCATCAAATTTAATCTAGGAGTTCAACCAAATATCATGGGCCACGTCTCCTTGAGCTTTTGTCATCTTGACTTGGCTCTTTGGGATTATGGCTAAGTTTCTTTTACAAGTTCCACACTTAACTCCAAAGGTTATTGAACTAAACCAATGGGCTTAGAATACAATCTATATCCCTATCATGGACGTCATCACTCTACAAACTAATCTAAGCTCCCTTAGACTTGATTCCTTCAATTAGTGCTCTTAGCTACCCTGAACTTCTTGATGGCACTAACTTCTTTAGAATTATTTAACTATCACTGAAACCTCTTCTACTATATCCAACACATATCAGACACCAAAAACAAACTGATCATATGCTCAAAATGAGCACTGCATCCCCAAACTAGGCCTTCCTCCATGGTTGGCACTGGGTGGCCTTAAACTTCCCTGTAGCATCTTAGCCTTTAGAAGTCTCCAAATTCTTTGCAAATCCCTACAATGGATATATAAGGCTCATTACACTCAGGAATTATTGTTAATTTGCTGAGAATGAGTACTGGTAGCTCCTACAGCTGCCTCCAACTCCTAGTGTCCCTGAGCTCTAAAATCTCCCTGGATGAAAATCTCCATGAAGATGACTTATTCAACTTCTTTGGACTATTCCATTAGCTTCATAAGGCTTCAATTAGCCTAGCTACCCTCTTGTTTCACTCTCTCTTGTCTCTCTTTGTTGGTTTGAAAACTTCTCCTGGAGTATATTTAATCAATATTTCCTAGGGATACTCCACCAATTTTGGCGAACTACACCTAACTTTAGTTAAACATAGCATAACCCCTAATTTTAGCCGCTCCGCTAGGCTAACCATCAGAGGTAGTCGTTAACATAATCGTACCTATTGGGCGTGCATATGTGGCGGTATAAACCTCGGCGGTTAGGGAGAATCCCGTGTAGATCTGGCAGTCAGGTAACATGCAACCACATGTGACTGTCTTTCAAGTGTTTGCAACTGGTAGTTATGTATCCCTCTCGATCCTTCTTTGACTTTCCCTTTTGTCAAGCGATTCAATCTGTGCCATTGATCTCACTTCTCCAGATCCAACCGATATCGTGTCACCTGCTCACCAACTAGTTTGGACGATTTCCACTATTGAGGTGACCCGTCTAATCAAACGACTATCGCATAATCTCACGTGAAATCTTGCACGACCAGTATCAGGTCAGGAGTGCATGAGAAAAGTAGTTTTCCCATGCTACATGTCGCTTGCTAAGGGTAATCACGTGAAATTTAGGAATACTACTTCCCACCTTTAGGACACATGAGATACCAGTTTCCACTTTCTGAATATTGCCCATGTGCTTAATTCACACTTTTAAGAAATGTGCTTAAGGAAAGGTTTAACTCTTAAACCAAATTAATCTTGGTCAAATTCCATAAATTATAGTTTACTAGACTTTTTCAAATTGCAATAACTCCTTCATATGGTGTCGGCTTTTTGAGCCATTTGCAGTGCCGGGATCAGGAAGACGAGATCTATCTGGTTTCTCAGGTTTGACACTCTTTTGAACACTTCAAAATTTGAGCTATCATTAAGGTCCTAGATCAATATCTGATCAAGAAAAAACATAGAACACTTGCAAAAAAAAAGGACAAAGACGAACTATTATGAAGACAAGAAGCATATCCTATATTATGGGAGAAAGAAAACATTGCATGGTGACTCAAAAGATTCCAATACTGATCCAAGACCCCATGGAAGGTGACGATGATAAACATAGAAAATATTTACATGAGGATTAAGCATAGATCAGATCTACCATCAAGAATGCAAGATATAGCAGCAAAGAGAACAACTTGGCATTGCCACCTCATCATGACCCCCATGTCATCATTGTCAAGTTGTAACTTTTATAAGTGTCATCTCTATGTCAAATGTGTTCACTATCATGCCACATCATCATTTTGAATGTAATGATGTACTCTAAATAAAAAAGGACAAAATGTAATATGTGGAAGTCCAACAATCATACGTAGAATATGAAAAGCCACATATTCATATATGGACAAAAGAGTCTTTAGGAGAAGTTCAAAATTAATTAAGAGAATTTGAAAGAACATATTAGAAGTCCAAGAGTCATGAGGGTAACTCAAGACTCAAGGGGATATGAAAGGTCATTCCTCTTATTATAAATAGTCCCTTATAACTCAAGCAAATGTCTTTTGGAGGCTTAGGCTTTGGAGATCTAGTCTTGGCTTCTCTAACCTAGAATAGGAGAGAAAATTATTCTTTGGAGAAGCAAGAAGTGATTTAATGTTCCACTACTGGAACTAGTCCCTCGTCATTGTAACTGTGTAATTGGATATTTCACCTAATTGAAACTCAATGAGCCAACACATTTTCATGCATGTATAATGAAGGTCTTAGGACTATTCTTGGGATGTTTTTGGTAGATGTTGTGTTCATATGTACTATATAAATTGAACTATTTCAGTGGCTTTGGTACTTATCTAGTTGAATGTGTGTTTTATTTTCTTTAACAATCATTATGTCTATGTGAACTATTTTTCTAGATTACTAATGAATCTTTCCATGCTCTTGCATGTCTCTCTTAGTTTAGTACTATTACTTCCTTCTAGAGACACACTCTCCTCTCCAGCTCATGTATGTCTCCTTTTACACATTGAAATTGGTGTTTCATAATGTATACTTACTTTCTTGTTCAAGGGTTATGTATATAATCTCTTATTTTATCCATTGAAACTAAGGCATTCCTTGAAGTTATGGTGGCTAGGTCGATACTCCAGATGGTGTTCCTACTCCAAATGATGTGAGGTATAAGTAGGACTTCACATCTGGGAGACCCCATGTATGTTGGTGATATCTAGTACCATAAACATGGTGGAATCTCAGTACATGTCATATTTTGTCTTGTCTAATTTTTTTTTTAATAAAATCCACAAAAAATATGTCTACATGAGTTTGGAAAGTTTGGAAAGAAATTTGGCTACTTTTGGCTTCTGCATAATCCATTGCACTAGTTACTATATTTGTACTCATATGAGTGGTAGATATTTGAACTAACTTGACATTTATTCTATGTTTTAAAGGGATCTATTGTACAACTTGGTAATTCTAACTCATAAAGTTCTTCAGATTGGAAAGAACATACTGCCACAGATGGAAGATGGGATGAGCAATGGTAATTCAACAGTGTATTATTTGTTTTTATTTTTCACTATCTAATCAGAAGTGATGGAACAAGGTTGATATGTTGAATAACAAGATGAGGGATACATGCAGTTGTGATCTTGTGGTGTTTCCCATTTCTTACATGTTCAATTTCTATTAAGTTAATAACTTCAATAGAAATACTGCAAGCATTAAAATCATTTATAATTTTATATTATGCAACAAAGAACTTTTGTATCTAATACATTGGAAGATTTGTGAACTTGTTTGCACTAGGAATACATTTAGTTTTTATATTCCAGTACCTACTAATTATAGGTTTTATAATACCTGAATTGAAATGGCATTTTTGAGTGAATTTCAATCTTTTGATCTTGTGTAGATATTAATTTAACAAGAAGACAAGGCAGTCAAACTCGGAGAAGCATTTAGAATTGCTGACACCAATTGAGGTGAGATAAACCTAGACTTTTTTCATTGTATGCTTGGGTTAATTATTTTAATATATGATTCAATTGTTTAGAGATTCAATATATATAAAGATTCTTAACATTTATAAAAGTAATCTCTTCTCTTTGTACAACTGCTTAAAAAGTTTCTTCTCAAGAAGTATTACTTTTGGCATGGTTCATGGTGGAAAAATGAAATATTATAAGCATGTTTTAAGTCAATGTCATTATAGCACAGAGATCCAAGCACATTCATTTAACTCGTATACACATCTCTACAAACATAGATTCTCTCTTCGATATTGGAGCTCTAAATATGAGCTAATATTATTTTGTTCCTTGCAACTCCAAGTATCATTGGATTCCTTTCGCTTCATATGGGCTAGTTCCTAATCTATTTGTTGCAACTTCTAATTTCATCATGGTCATTGGTGATGAATTTATGAACTCCACAAATTTCTATTATTTCACTCTAGAAATGGACTTACAATTTTTGTGAGGCTTCCTATTTAACTCTTGATGTGTATGCATGGCTTATAAAGAGAGGCTTTCCTAATTCAATTTTTTCTGATCTTAAATTAGGTCACTACAAGATTGTCATCTGCAATACCCTACTCAATAGTAAGAATAACTATTATTTTTTATAATTACCTAAATTATTGTGATCGAATGCTTTGCTAGAAATATCATCCTTTTTCTACAATGGCCTTCTTGCTACAATTCCACCCATGAAAATCCTAATTTAATAAGATAAAAATGGACTTGTTTAGCCACATGCCATATCTATCCATAAAAGAGCTACTACAATTTTTGATGCACCACACAATATTTCCTTATCTTGCATCCCTAGTAATCTTAATACTAGTGCTTAGCTATCATTTGAGAAACATTTTTGTGCATAATTTTTTTTTGAGGATTTGACATACAGGACGTAGGAAAGGAGCATTATATAACTCCATTTTCATGGAAATTTTTCATCCCATAGCATGGATTTTTATTATCATTTTTTATTTTCCTTGTCAAATGAAACTCTTGTTCTGATTGAAAAATCTAAGATGGACCCAAAAAATATCTCATGGACATAAAACTCAACATGGTCAATTTCAAGGTTCTTCTAAATTGCAACAAGGCTTGTCTTGTCTCCTTGAGTATGCCCATGAATGGTGTGAATTGTACTTTCTATGTATTTTTCATTTTCATCCCTATACACATTAGTGAGGGCTAGCCTTGAACCTTTTAGTGTCTCCAAAATATTGTTAAAATAATTTGGAAAAACTTATTTTGAGTTCAATTTTTAGATATCCTTCACTAATGTCATTAATGTGAGCCATGTTTTCATCTTTCACATATGCAATGCTATATTCAAGTTGCATGCATGGAAGAACTTTCAAAAGGGTTGTGCTCATTTCATTTTTCTCTTTATATGATTGTCTTGCAATTGTGCCAATTTTCAATAAAAGGATGAAAACTAACAAGTATTGGAAAGACCACAATCTTGAAACCTTAATGGTGTAATTTCCTTATCACCTGGTAGGAATTACCTTGGATGGATCATTATTTACCCAAAATAAAACTGTGGCCAATGTTTCAACAGTCATCAATATGTGATCTAGGTCATGTTCCTCATCACTATGCATACAAAATCTAGGAGTTACAGATAATGTCAATACCTATGTAAATAAAATTCAATGCAAGCTTGGTAAATATATAAAATATCCCATTTTTTACAACCAACTAATGGTGGATGAGGATCTAGTTTTAGTTTGAGTACAAACCATTTTCCAACATATTTTTTCTAGGTAAGCTTCTCCTTTTTCAAAAGTTTATCTCTATTATCTAGTTTTCTAATAAGCATATGATATATTTTCTTGTTCAACTGTGACTCACCTACCATAGATACCATCTTCTCTCAAATTCTTCCCACATTCTAGAACATCCTCCTATACTAAGTTGGTAAGTATTTCCAAGCGATTGGAATGCGTTGATAACAAAAGGGTTGAAAAACTTAGGGTCAAGGGTTAATGACACAACCTTTGATATATGTACACCAAGTTTACAGTGAATCCTCGAACATCCAATGCAAAGTAAAATGCCAAGGTTCAATGAGGCCTAGTATAGTTTGGGTGAAACACAATATGCATAAACATAATCTCTAGGAACTTTTTTGAAAATATCGAGTGCTCCAACTTTCCATGTGTCTTGAATACCTACAAACCACTTCCCAAATAGTCACAACTCCCTCTAATATTACAACTCTATAATGCATTGTCTTTAGATATTATTTAATCAAAACCAAAAGAGTTTCCCAATGAGATTATTTCACTGGATGTGCATTGATGTCCACTACTGATTGGAATACAAGGAATATTATGTTAAATCATTTGAAAACACATAAGTGAATCATTTACTCCTTCTATTTGCTCGATCTAATCCATATGATATATTGCACTTTCTTCCTACAAAGTATAGAATTTTGATGGTGAAATCATTCTAAAAGAAAACCAAAAATATGTTTGTTCTACATCCACATTAATAGCTGAAATAAGTATATTAATAACATGATATGGAATAGGCATCTCATATTGTGATATCCCATGGTGGGGAGATGAAATAAAATGAATAAATAAACTAGATACATGATTGGTTGCATGATGTCCCTTTGGAGTAAGGTACTAGCTTATGGTTCCCATTAGTTTTCCCCATTGTTTGTGCCATGTGGTAATAGTAAAAAACTCCATGGCTATCAAGAAAAAAGAATATCCACATCCAACCACCTCTCAAATTCAAATAAAAATCATCATTATTCGAGTTAAACATTGAACTTGTATAAAGCCCTTAGACATTATAGCCATGGCCCATATCTTTTTGTGCATAGCAATTGATTATTTTCATTTTATATGTAAGAGGAACTACTACTTCTCTTCATCTACTTATATATATATATAGATATAGATATATATGAAAGGTTTGGAAACAACAAAAAAAACTTAGTGTTGATGCTTCCTCTTCTGAAATTCAGAGATCTAGAATGACCCCGTAGGCCCCCAACCTTCATTATTCCAAAACAATAATAGTAGGAATGGTGTCTCATCATAGACTATAGATCCTTCAATAATTTTTTTTTAAAAAAATGATATCCTCTTCCTTGGATTGATGATCTATTATACCACCTTTTGGCCTGTGAAATTGCCTTAGGTCCATAAAGAGAGTATGAAAATAAAAAAGTAGAACTTGTTTCACCAAATTGGACCTCATAGTAGGTTACCATCAAGTCCATATGTTAGCATGATGCGCATAGAATATAACATTCAATACTTTTGAATCATATAACTGGTTAAGGGTGCCACTTTAGCTCACTAACACCCCAGCCACCTTCATGAGATTTATTGATGACATTTTTTTCTACACTTGGGGTCTTTTATTATTATATTTTTGGATGACATTTTAAATTTTATAAAGACATGGGATGAACATATGCCTCATGTCAACACTACATTTGGTCTTTTGAGGATGGATCATATTCAAGTGAAGAAAAAAGTCATTTTTTGGATAGACAATAACACCCTATCTGGGTTTTGTGGTATCTTAGGAAGACATTTTCCTAGATCCATCAAATATTTAGGCCATTGTCAACTGGCCACTCCATCATCAACAACCACACTTTAAAATTTCATGCAGGGAAGTATCAATTAAAAAAAAAACTATCCCACACCTTTCGTATGTCACTTGTCCATTGTACGAGCTATCTCACCAACACTTATATACTTGGTCCAAAATAATAAGAGAGTATTTCATGAAACTTAGGGAATAATTATGCTTAGACCTATTAAGATGCCTTTCAAACCTACAATGATACTTTTAAATTGAATAAGATATGTCTCAATATGCTATAGGTATTGTCAAATAATTTTTATGCTCATTTAGGTACATGCATTTGATATCAGTTCTTATATTTGTTGGGGGTAAATGCATGCAATCATAATCTTTCATGTTTTTCTTTGTAGTGCATGTTAGTCAATTCATTTTATTATGTATGGTTGATCCAACATTTTCTAACATAAAAAGTTGGTTATAAAAATGCTTCCATGTATTAAAGGTTAAAGTTTATTGGGAGGAGGTCAACCTTGGTTGCCTGGCATGCAAAGTTAACCTTTGAAAATGATTTTGGTGATTTTGAATTCTAGCATTTTACTTCCAAAGTGAATAACTTCCATTGTATATGCCAAGTTAGGTCAAAGTTAAAATTTCAATTTTTCTATGAAATAGAGCATTTATACTCTTTTCAACATGTCACAAAATGTTTTGAAATTTCATTGGGTGTTATTTTCTTTTTAAACTTATAATATTGATCTTCAGTGAATATTAAACTCTATATTCACCTACACTTCTATGTCTTGCTACAGAGGAAGCTTATATGAGGACGAAACTTTTGGTCAACGATGACTTGCTGGACTGGTGGCACCAAAGGTCAATTTTCTTATTCAAAATCTTTGTAATTGTTTGTGCAGTAAGTTAATTTCCTAGCCCCACTCTTACTATGGGGTTTATATGTTTCTTTTGTTATTTTCTTGATAGGTTTTGTATTACCTTGGTAAGCTCAATGAATTCTTGTCGTATGCATTAGGTGTTGGACCTTTGTTTAATGTGTTAGAGGATTCAGATTACATCCGTGATTTTCTTGGTAGGAATCTTTTTGGCCATTGGATGTTAACAATTTATAATTTATTTCTTTTCAAGTTTGTTATGCATCAGCATAGAAAGGTGACTCAAAGTTGCTTATCAAATGCACATTTTTCAAGATTTGATAATTTGGCTATCCCATTACTCTTTCACCTAAATCCATAGATGAGTACTCCTCTCTTCAAATCAAATATGTATAATCAAGTAAAGTTTAAATGGAGATAGATCCTAGTCTAGAGGAAATAGTAGAAATAATTCTTGACAAGCACATAGTAAAAATATTGACATTTTTCTGGTGTTTTAATATGCAAAATGCTTGTTAGTGGAACATGGAAATGATTCCTATTATATTTGCATAAATGTTAAAACATATGCAGGTTCATACTAGATGGAAAGTTCTATCAAGATTTGGGAATTCCATTGGAGTTTGAAAGTTAGAGGAGGTGATCGTAAAAAGTGAAAATGTTGTTGGAATGCTTTCATACTACATTAATGTTTCTCATGGATTTGTTGGTAGAAGAGAGTATCGACATGAGGTAAAGATATATAAAATGTTGTGCATCTATGAAGAAATTATATGTTTTCTTTGTTCACTATTAAACCTTCTAGTGTTTTTCACTAATCTATAATCATTTGCAGGGTACTTTAGTAGTAACTAGGAATTTAGGACAAAAAAAATTTCAAGCATTGTTAAATACTCCAAATATTTCTTAAGATTATAAGAGGTATTCTTATTTGACTTATAAAATATATCTTGGTTTTGCATATTCTTGCACTCCTTGTTAAAATTTGTCAGTGCCTAAGATTGAATTATATATATATATATATATATAATATATATATATATATATTTTAATGCTCATATATCCATCATATATTCAACTTTAAATCACAACCATCAAATATACAAATTTTCATCATAATGAAGTATAGCTAGATATCTAACTCCATATCGACAAAAAAAACATGAGACCCATAACACTCTCATCACACTAAACTATTACAATGTCAAATATCTGACATAAACCAAAGGTTTTGGTATCAAATATTCGAGGACAAAGAATCATATGATTAAAATCATTCCTGGACATCTTGACTGACAAATATTCAACATCAAACTCATCAAATATCCAATGCCAAATATCTACCAGGAACCGAAGGTAGTAGCATCGAATATCTGGACACAAAGTGTCAGATGATGAAACACATTCTTGGCCATCTTGGGCGGTGTATATCTGACATCAGCCCCATTGAGTATCCAACGCTTAGTAAAGTGTTGACTATTGGATGAAATCCCAAAGAAGAAAATTATGACTCTAATGTGTCAGATAGATGATAACAATGATTCAAATAGATAATGGATATACGCCAAATTTTTTCCCTGTTTGTATTAGTGGTATGCTCTACTATACAAGTTATGACATGCAAAAAGGCATGGTGAGTGTCGAAACTTGATGGTGTTACACAGTATTTTGTCACACCTCCTGCACTTCCTTGTGACATACCCTGAAGTGCCCGATACATGACTATTATGTAGTGTATTCATTCATGTGTATAGCTCAGATCCCTCCTAAGACATTGATTTGAAAATGCCTTGAGCTTTCCCTGAAGAAATAGCTTTAAAACCCTAAAATGAGAATCATCGCTCTTATAATGCTTAAAACAATGATGGTCATGTGCTGCACTAACATACTTGACCAGCGATGACATTGCTCTATTCCCTTGCATACCCATGATGATCCCAAAGAGGTAATTTTCCTAAAGAGGATGAGAAGCTTCATGATCTAGAAGCTTCCAGAGCAACGAGCTGGAGGTTGTTTGGCATAGATGAGGTTGAATCCTCCCAACTTTGCCTCTTGGTCTTATCCCTATGAGCTACCTCCTTGAGATGAGGGCCTAATCCTATCTTTGGAGAGGTCCTAACTCCCTTTCCCAACCTATAAATTCATCCTCTCCCATTCCCAAATGGTTGGTCTATGTCTATTTGCACCCTTATGCTAAGATTGTGCCTAGAGGCTATTCATTTGACTTGGAGAAGGAGTGCTTGAAGAGTTCTTGGCTTGGACTTGGATTACAACTCAAGGAGAGCCTATCAACGTCAAGGCTTTGGTTGTAAGTTTCCCTTTATTTTCTAATAATACATAATTGTTGGTTCATCTTCCCAAAATGCATATGTTCATGTATCATTTAGCTTGCCATTCCTTGATTATTTAAGTATTTTTCTATTGGATTTACTATTAGTTTTGGCATTCCTTGTTGTGTCTTGATCACGTGTGCATGTACATAAACACTTAGAGAAGAAGGAACAAGCTTGTGATACAAGCGGTTCAGGGTCCTCAACAAAGGAGATCTGAATAACATCAGAATGAGGTAGGCCATCTCTTTCATTCTTATTTTCAATTGTAACCTAGGAAGCTATCTAGTTGATTGTCACTTCAATTTCTAGACCCATTCATTGGGCTAGAGGGATTGTCTTTGTCCACAGAGAGGATTAACATTTTCAACAAATGGTGACTTCACTGTGGACCCTATGATCCTTTCCTTTCAATTCTTCACCTTGTCTTTTGATGAGATTGATCAACCATCCATTCCTAGATTTCATTGTTTGTCTGTAGCCAGACTCACGTTCTGGTAGATGCTTGAAGGTTGTTGATTTGAGCTATTCTTGAAGATTTTGTGTTTTTTCTTTATTTTTCTCGCCCATCACATTTTTGGCCCCGATAGTCGTGATGATATCATGGATGTGTTGATTACAGTAGTGATGATCATTGTTTTTCTCTTAACAGGTGTGATGATAGTAGAAGTTAAAGAAATTTAGGGTTTATCTTCTTGTTTTCAGTTCTTTTTGCCTTCTCTCAGTTATTTACTAGTGTGATTTTAGTTGACTCTTTTCTTCTTTGATTGCAATTGCCTCTTAACTTGGTTTAAGTGTGTTTGAAGTTTGATTATCCTTTTAGGGTTTCTATGTCTTCTAGGTCATCCTTCATTTGCTCGTTGGTCTTCTCATCAGAGATCAATTACCTATATTAAAGAGTCTTTTGTGTGTTTGAGTGTCCTTTGTAAATCACTTTTGGTTCTTGAGTCTTAAGTTGTTTTCATTAATGTTAGATTGAGTAGGCATTATGAAAGTCACTTAAGTTCTAATTGATGAACAATAGATTACAAATTGATTATCTCATTTGAATCAAAAGGAAGTGTTTTCTTTGAGTTTGTGTTTCGAAAAGTGAAAGTGAAAGCATTTATCTTTTATGTAGTTTTCAAAGCATTTTTTGTTGCATTCAAATCATTAATGTGAAAGAGATTTTGATGTTTGTTGGATTGCTTGCATTCTCCTTTACTTTTTGCACTAGTTACATGATGAACTAAAATAAATAATATATATATATATATATAATATATATATAACTATACATATTATAATAGATATATATATATAGATATCATTGCATCTTAACGTAGATTACTTTAAGATCGTTTTTTTTTGGCATTGCATTTGTTGTGAAATAAAATATTAGAATTAATTTTTTGTATTTAGCATTGGAAATTGTCATTGATGCATTGATCATTGTTTGATGCATCATTTGGGTGATTTTCTTCCTTACATAGATAGTTTTCATCGAATTGAAGGATTTCAATTCCATCCTTTCGCTGCATTTTAGTAACAAGTAACATCGTTAAGGCCTCAAAGTAGAAACATAATTGCAAGATCAACTTTAAAATCTATCAATTAATATAAGGAGAATTTGAAAAATTAATAGTCATACTTAGTGGTCTAGTTTGGAGATGTGTTCTAGCCTCTATAAAACTTAGCAACTGTCGTTCACTTTTGCATTAGACAGCGCTAGCACATACTTGTGCTCCCCGTACCATTGTGTATATAAAGGGAGACCCTCATATGTTGCAAACCTTTATCCATAGGAAGCTGAGTCTGCCACCCTATAAACGTGATACACCAAACACAACATTCGGGGAGATTTCGTGCACGTATGTCAAGTCCTTGGTAAATTTATTTTCTAAGGTGTATATTCCAATTCTTGGTTACTTGGTAATCATTTTTCCTAGAGTTACCTAAGTAGTCATTTTGATCTTTTCTAACTCCTTAAATCTGAAAAGATCATCGAGAACTTGTCCTTTCAAGCTCACCAAACCAACAAAAGCGACTAGAGTCACATTTTCGTCCTTTTCTCGACTCTTAAAAGATGAAAAGGTAAAGTTTTTGTTTCTAAAAAATAATTGTGCATGATAAATATGTCCAACCTGTGCAGTTGCTTCTTGAACCAATATTTAGTAATTCCCTATTAATTTCAAGATTTTTAATAAGCCCTCAACGAATCTCCTTTCCTTTTCTACTCTTAAGAGGAAGTCATCGTGGCTAAACCATTGAGTTCATCTCACAGTTCCCCTTCATTGTCTAATGATGAAGGGTCCTCCCAAGGAGTTCATTCAGAGCTTTCTCAGTCACCTAAAGATCAAGGTTTTGAACTTGGGATTATTGCAGGTATCCAACCCATGTCTTCTTGTACACCTCCATCAGATTCCTGGTCACCTCAAGAATTTGATCTTGATAATCCTATATAGACCCTTGAGAGTCTGTAGAATCTTGAGAGTTCGTAGAGGATTGTTATTCATCCGATGAATCTATTATTTGATTATCTTGTGATATCTCCTCAGCGTCCTTACAGTCCTTACAATCAGCCTGGTATTCCTTTGGAGTTATCTCCTCACACATCTTGGATTCCTCGACACCAGCTATTTCCATCTATGGAATCAGAAGGTGAAATGCCGACCTCTCCTCAAAGTCATCTGAAATTTTCCGCAACTCACACTCCTCAAATGCATGAGGAGCGAGACTATGAATTTCCTGTTGAAGGTTTTCCTTTTGTAGGAAGAACCCCATCTCACAATTCCCTGGAACTAATGGACCTTTGATTCCACATGGTTGTACAACCTACCTTAGTTGGTTTCGGGAACTCCTAGTGCTTCATCATTATACCAAATTCATATTTGGTCATCTAATGCCTTGCCTACTTCTAGTTCGTTCATTCCAAACATGACCTCTCAAGTTTCTCTACAAACTATTGTCACGTTAGTTCTTGTTCAACCTACAATTCCATCGCAACTTGTATCATCATTTCAACCAACCCTTCTAGTGCAACCGACTGTTTCAGGTCAAGTTTATGTTATTTCTTCCACCCCTCTATCAAGTCGATAGAATGTGCCACTGCATGGGGAGGGAAATCTGAATATTTCTCTTGCATTAGATGAAACTAATGTGAGTGGATTACAAACTCACATGGTTGGAGCTAATCAAATTTATTCTGGTAGTATTCTTAACCCTGTTGGTCCATATGGGTCGGGTAATATCTAGTACCAGCAGCCTTGTATGGCTCAAATTCCACTCCAACAAGCTCATGTCCCATATGGTTTGCAAGCCTTGATTAATCCACCTTACTTTCCACAAGCAGGAGCTTATGTCCAGCTTGGTAAATCCACTATTCCAAGTCAATATGGTCAGATTCAATTTGGAAATTACCAATACTCTCAAGGTATACCCAGGAAACTATCTAGCAACCTTTGCAGCAGCAAGGGCAGTCATTACAACAACAAGGACAACCTTTTCTTCAGCAAGGGAAACCTTTGCAACAGTATCAACAGCCTTTGCAGTAGCAAGTGCAACCTTTGTACTGGTAAGGGAAACCTTTGCAGCAGCAAGGGAAACCTTTGCAGCAATCTCAGCAGCTGTTGCAGTAGCAAACTCAGTTTGTTCATCTGTCTACTCAACCTCTATATTTGCAAGGCCAACCTTTGCAGTAGCATGGTTAACCTTTATAGTAGCAAATTAAACCTTTGCAATAGCAAGGTCAACCTTTGCAACAAGCTCAGTATGTATATCCATAAGGTCAACCCTTGCAAACACCATGTCAACCCCTGCAACAGCAGGGTCAATCTCCTATGTCTAGGGTCAATAGGTTCAACAACCCTATAATCTGTATGCCACATATAATGCTTATCAACAGTCTATGGTAGGTCAATATCAAACCTGCCCTGGCAAAAAGCTGCTTTATGGTCAAGGTATCCCTCAGTGGGGGAAAAATCAAATCCCATGTGGTTAAAATCCCCCACCATGGGGGCAGAATCCTTACCAACAAGGTTGGAACCCAGCGCTTGGGTCTCCTCAAAGGCCCTACATGTTATTCAATCTACAATTTCCATTTTTGGCTACATTAGAGTTGCCTGATGTCTTAAGGCTCACAAATGATCCTATTCTTCTTTCACCTTATTAGCCTCCTTATCCTACCAAAATTTCAAGCGATTTCCCTAAGTTCGAAGGAAAGTCTAAGTAGGACTCGCAAGCCCATGTGATGACATATCACCTATGGTGCTCCTCCAGTTCATATGTCGACAATTCTATCCATCTTTTCCTCTTTCATAGAACCCTCACAGGTGCTGCCACAAAATAATATATCGAGTTTCCTCAAGGTACCTATGTTGACTTTAACTCTTTAGATATGGCATTCCTCACCCACTTCTAATTGCCAATTTGATATGAAACTGGCATATCACGACCCACATTTTCGATCATATCCATGAATGGAGACATCAACGTTGCCTCATAAAATTTGATATTGCTAATGATTTGTTGACTGAATGGTTCACAAAATCATTCATTAACAAGATTTCTAAGGATATGGCTATGGGTGGATGTGTTACTGAAGAGTAAGCTATTACTCGTGCTAAGTATCTAGACTCAGTCTATTCGCAATCTAGCACATTGTATGAGATGCTGCCTGATGCTGGGAGACCATCTTCGAATTTGATAGCATCAAAGTCTCCTAATGTACCACCTATTGATGGTGTAATTGGTTCCATGTCTCAGACTTCCATGAAATCTTCCTCGAAGAAAAAATCTATTTCAAACACCGGTTCCAATAATCCTTTGAAAAAAATCATCAAATCTTGGTAAAACCTCTGAGGTACATGTTGTTTGTCTACCACATCAAATAAGGCCTCAAAAGGTAAGTAAACAGGTAAAGGTAAAGCCAAAACTGATACCCCGAAACAAGATCCACCTAAATCATCTGTTGATGATGCTTCTAAGATAAAGCCGAAATATCCTAGGCTCATCTGTGAGGAATATCATTACACCAAGGATTGTCATCGATGCTCTGAAGTTAACCTCTTATTGAAAGGGACTCTCGCAGTTTTGAAAGAATCGCTTCCATCTTAGCAGATGAAGTTGGTAATCCTCTGCCTCCTCTAGTTCCCAAGTTTTCATGATGCAAGGTTCATTACCTATTTTGATTGCTACTCGAATAAAGGACTATCAAACCTTGCATAAGTAGATAGTGGAGAAAGATGTCACCGATATACCTTCTACTTCCACTCTATCTAGTTCTGGTCTTCTCCATATTGAGCACCCTAACAATAAGTCCGTAATCCAACCACCTCCCAAGGGTGTACTTCGGAAATCATCTTATAATCCGAATGCTAGAGCTGCACAACACTACAATATTGTTGAGAATTTAGCTCAAGCACCTTCGGCAATGTCTACCTTGGAGGTTCTACAAACTTATCCAATGCAACAGAAATCATTGTTTCCTGTTATAGGAACCATGATCCTACCAATTCGAGTATGATTATCTTTGATATTGAAAACCACATTCTTCATCTTCCTCGTCAGATTGCTTTTCTGATACAGGTTCTCATCAAAGGAAAGACGATCCATCAGACTGTTGTTGATGAAGGTGCTTCCACCTACATCATGTATGTTTCGTGTTGGAAGGCTATTGGCTATCCTTATCTTAACCAGTACCCAAACACTTTGGAAGCCTTTGACGACAGAGGCTACCATCCATATGTATTCTCACGAACTTTCCAATCACATTGGAAGGAAAGACCATTGAGCTAGAAGTGGAAGTTTTAGATACAAATCTCAACTACAACCTTCTTCTTGGGTGAAGCTGGACCCATGCTATGTTTTATGTGGTTTCTTCTTTGTTCTCGGTACTTCGTTTTCCTCACGAAGGAAAAATTGTCACCATAGACCAACTGTCTATTTTCTCTTCTAGTTCATCAAATGGAAATGTACCTTACGTGGGAAATACTGAGATTCTGTGTGAGTGTGGGGGAAGGTCTCTTCAAATACTCTACTTTAATGGGTAATTTTACTCTCCCACCTCCAAATGTTACTTCAATCAATATGATCTCGGTTTCTACGGATCCTTGGATTATTACTACTCCTGATCAAATTGATTCATTTAATGATTCTATTCCTTTAAGTCTATGGGAGCAAAATTATCAAGAAAATGTCTTGGCTTCGATGGCCGCTTCAGAAAGTCATGTTATTTTCAGTATGAACCTAGATACTTATCTTCCATCTCCTTGGATTGGTTCTTGGGTTCTCCAGATCCTTTGAATGAGACATTCCACATCGACGAGAGTATCATTGAGGTCAAATATTTGGATGAAACTCCTTGGAATGGTCTCCATCATCGTTCTTCATTTCTTCCCAGCCTTGGTGAGATACCTTCATGTCTTGAAGTGTTTATTTCTCATTTCCAAATGCCTCCACTTCAAACACTTGTCCTAGTGCATGAAGTCATGTTGGAGGGTATTATGGGGAACATTACTGCAACCCTGCCTTTTGACATTTCAGTCCAACTTGAAATCGTCAAAATATTTCAACTGGGGGCACCTTTTCCTCGTCATGAGATTAAATTTTTCTTGCCTCGTCTCATGATATTTTTTCACCGAGTCTCTACCATTTTCCCATTATCGCAATGGGGTTTTCAACTTATGATTCGTAACCCTCACTCACCTGGGGGGCATGGGGTCATAGCATTTTATGAGTTATACTCTATTATTTGGTCAAGTCGATGCTTACACGTTACGTCAATAGTGAAACTTCAGTTTTATTCTCTATTGATTGATTACCCGAGTCCAAAAAGGACTCTACCTGAACTTTTTACGTGTGAATTTCATGTGACTTTTGTACATTAGTGTGTCAATTCATTAGTGTGCATTTTGAGTTTTGGTGTGTTTGTTTGCTTTGCAGACATGTGTTTGTATGCTTACCCTATGTTCCACTCGATTTGCATATGTCGTCAAGCCATTACGTTGGTTTTGTTGATGGTGCTTGTCATAGCACACAGAACCTATCTTCCACGGGATGGGTACCCTATGCCCCTAATGGCGAGCTGATTAACTTACAAGGTATATGCCTTGGTCAAACAACTAACAATATTGCTGAATACAGTGCAGTCATTGAACTTTTGTCAGAAGTAGTTTCTCTTGGCATTAGGGATTTAGTTGTCAAGTTGGATTCACAACTCATTGTGTTACAGTTAAATAATCATTACTCAATGAGAAATCTCCAAATATTGCATATGTATATATATATATATATAGCACCTGTCAGATTGTTTACATCAAGATATAAAAAAATAGAGTGTTCTAGGACACTTGGCTTTCAAAGCCTACAAAATGTGTAAAATAGTTAGAAAGGCTATCGAACTATGTGGTTCTCATGATAGCACGAGACTGCTCTAATCACTCAGCCTAACAGTGGTAGAAGTCTTGTAGAAACTCCCACTATGTGTCTCTGCCAATGCAATGGCACCTCATCAATAGTGGCATACTTTGGGACTCCTCGAGTTATCGCCTCTAGGTTGTGCTCCATCTCAACTAAGGGATCTGCCCCTTCTTCATAGCCTTCACCCACTATTTGATGATAAACTCATCATGTTATTGGCGACATGCCAGGTGGGCTCTCTGGTCCCACATATGCACATTTATCACAGGTTGAGTCTCAGTTTACACTTTTACAAAAAAAATCATAAAACTTGAAAAAATCCAAAAAATAAGTTTGTCCATTGTTCTCCTAGTTGAGGAGGTAGATCTGGATCCCACCTGAAATCTGTACTAGCATAAGCATAGTCGTCTAATATGAGTAATTTCAATTATACCGAAGGAAAAAATTGTGGTGGGTAATACATATGTTGACTCTGTTAGTGCTCAAATCTACCTTAGGCTGAAATAAGGTAAAACTCGAGGCTACATCAAACCACGCTCAGCCTCATAGCTAGCCCTACGAGGACAGGAGAGGGCTCTCTCCAAGTAAATCTCGGAAAAAGGTAATCAATGAGGTCGAGATGACTGAATTGATGACTAATTTTAGGCTAGGTATGAAGTACAAAGACTTTGAAATTTATTTTTTGAGGTTTTGTTGAATTCAAGGGAAAGGCAATTTTGGGTGCGGGGATGAGGCACAGTTTTTACAGAGGTCTACTTGGGGCAAGGTAGGCGATTGTTTTGATGCTTTAAAGTGAAAGATATGGATAGATCAGACTGGCGAGGAGCTAAGGAGAGCAAGAAGCTTTCACGGATTCTCCATAAACAGATGAAAACATGGAAAATCAAACAAACTTAAAGGCAGAGCATAAGAAATTATGGATTCTACCTTAACACTTCATTTGTTCAATTGCAGAAGATAAGAGAAGGAAAATTATACACATGAAAAACTTACAAATACTGAAAGAAGCACACCATCAACACATAAAGCCACATGAATCCCAAATAGTGCTGCAAAACCGTGGTCTTCCTTTGCCAAAATTGCAGATAAAATATGTACAATAGAGTGTCAAGCTATTCCCAAGAGTCCAACCCTGAAAATGACTAAGAAAATACATCATATAGGCAAGCCAACCCATTCCCTTGCCTCTAGGGGTCGATCTCATCATCCTAGGAGCTGTTTCAACCAATTCTAAACACTACAATCTAGGCAGTCAAAACAACTTGCCTCTATAAGCTAGGAAACCCATCCATTCATTAAATTTTTGCTATTTTGTGAATGAATCATCTAGAATAGGTAAAAGTGAGTCCAAAATAACATAATGTTTCATAAATTACATCAAGAGGGATGAAAAATCACATCACAAGTCAAAACTGGTCAAACTGGCTTCATTTCCTGAGCTGAAGAACGAAAATTGGACCAAAAACTATATGCGTAGTGCCCGTGATCCCTATGTGTAGAACATATTTGAGCCTATTTTTGGGGCACTTCCCGACATCAAAATTAAGCTCAGGATAGCTCGTTGGAAAGCCCTGGATGTCTACTTTCCAACCCAAGTGGAATTTTTCAATTTGAAACTCATTTTCCCCCTCAAAACTGTATTCTCCCAGAGGTAGTTCCTGCTATTGGAAAAGGTGGTAGAAAGGTGATTTTCATGATGTTTTTGAGCCTTTTGGTCACCCAGAACTTGATGAAATGCTTTGGAAATAGCTGAGCATGTAGAATTCATCATGAAAAATCCAAAACTACAAGCCATTTGTGATTTGTACCTCCCAATCTTATGGGTAGCGCGCTGCGTGCTACGCGTTGAGCCAAAAAAAATTGTTTTGCAAGCCAAAAATTTCAAAACGACAAAATTTTCTCCAAATTTGCTCAAATTCGGAGTGAAGACCCTCCATCATGTATCATGCCTAGCCAATGAAGCCTCGGCCAAAATTTGGAGTGGATCGGGCTTTTTCCGCCGTTTTAGCGCTTTGCTCAAACGCCTCTTAAGGATCTTCATTTTCGCTTTGCAAACATGCATGTGAGCCCAATAGTGAGTTTTCATATGACGAAGCATGTCCTTGTCTCTTTTTTCCTTCACCAAAAACTTCTCCAAATGAGTGTTCACCGGGATGAGCATTGATTCTCGATCAATAGGTGTCAAATCACCGGGTCTCTTTCGGGCCAATTCTCGGTCTTCCCGGATTTTCCGCAGCTCATAAAGTGTATGCTCATCTTCCAACTGTTTGTTGCGCTGCTCCAAGTAGTTGATCACCCACTTAGCCATCTTCAATTTCTTTTGCAGCGACTCATTCTCAGCCCTTTGCTCTCGGATGATCTCCTTTAGCTTCGAGCTAGGAGAGCTAGCATCAACATCAATGATGTCCGTGTCCTGGCCTCCTAAAGGACCCTCATCAAACATGGGCCTCTTGCCCCTGTCCTAGATCTGTACTTGTGCTGAAGAAGAAGGCGAGACCCCTTCCACATGATGTGGACATAATACTTGTTGTGTTGATGAAGTCAACGAGACCCCTTCCACCTCGGGTGGAGATAGTACTCGTCGTGCAGATGCAAATAAGGCCCTGTGGCCTCACTGATATGTCATATACACTGGAGCATTAACATGCTCGGTCTCAGGAATGTCAAACTGCTGTGAAGGCCCTCCCTCATCATGAACTATCTCGGGAGGTAGTTGAGGCGCTGTGAAGAAGTCACGAGAAATAAAATCATCCCAGGTAATGCCCTGCTATGCCAACTGATGAATCACCACGATCTTGATCAATGCATAATGATATATGCTCCTATGTTGATGTGTTGGGCTCTTCCTTTGCACTAAAGGCACCATCCTTTCTATGTTGCGGAACATAAAGTATGGAATGTTCATCAGACGCACCCTTGTAAAATGCATCAACAAATGGACATGGTATGCATAAAGACGCGAGAATCTGCCCTCACAACTGAAATACCGAATGATGATTTTCATCAAAGGTGCAAATCGATCATTTAGGTAGTGGAAAGGAAAAAATATGCTCAAGTGCCTCATATACCCTGGTTTAATATATGGCTCATAATATGATTTCTCTAGCTACTGATGCTTATTCCATTGCTCCCCGATATTTGGTATCCCAGTGGCCTCTACAATAGTCTCTGGTGACAAAATGAAACTAACACCAGTGAGGTTTACATCGCCATCATGTAAATGGAGAACAAACAAGCGAGCTAATTCACGATGATGCTGAAATTGTGAAATTAGCTCACAAAAATGATAGCATGACTGATGGTGAAAACAATCCATGGCAAGTGGGCAAGCCTGCAATTGTACCATAGAAGTGGGCTCTTATCTAAGATGTTTACCACCTTTGCCACCTCTGCGAGGCATTTGTGGCACATTCCCCTCTGTTGTGGAATCACTGTCATTTTCTTGCTCATACACTGACTCTGTATCTGACATGACTTTGAAAACACAATAACTGCAATAGGAGGTCTGCAATATGTATGTTGTAGGTGTGGTGAAATCCCAATTTCAATACATACTCAAAAAACCAACCGAAACATCATAAGAGTTATGCCATAATGGACATTCTGTTTGGTGTATTTGGGCATAAAATAGTCACAAAGACAGTTTGACAAATAGACAAGGGTATGAAGTGTGGTTGGCTCAAAGCTTTCAAATGGGCATGGAGCTATATTTCACCAAGGAAAGGCAGAAAAATATTCACCAATTACCCATATGTCCTTTAATACCCTTTAAAAAGATTTTCATAGGGGCCTAGGGTTTCATTTGATTTCTTATACCCAACACATCACCTCCTCTCTTCAAACACACTATAAACAATATTCAAATTGATTGAATCAGTCAAAGAACACCTACTTGCAGCTTTGGAGGCAATTAGACACGATCTGGGTGCATAAATATGGTCCTTGAATGAGTGCGTAGCGCACAGTTTCAATGTGTAGCGCACGGCTTGATGTGTAGAGCCTATGTATTTTTACAAAGGCCGCGCTCGCCCAATGCGTAGCGCACTACCCAGTGTGTAGCGCACAGTTTCAATGCGTAGCGCAGACCTAAAACTCTGTCCACGGGTTTGTAAACTGGTTTGTCGCCCTCCAATGCTTGAACACGCTCTTGCTTTGATATTTGGTGAACAAATAGACTTGTTTTCACCTTATATACAAACAAAATATCTAATTTGATTAAATTGATTTCAAAAAACCCAGTTTGTAAGGTTTGGGCACTTTCACTTTTGGTCTTTTAATACAACAATGCTTTTTGATTTTCTCATGCTTTTCTGAGGTTTGGACTGAAGTTCTTTGTTGATTTTTTGCAGGGATAGCAGTGATATGCTCTGGCAAAGGAGACCAAGGTTGCACTTGAACTATTGAAGAACTGAAATTTTGAAAATTTTTACAAAAATGAGATGGCGACTTATCTTCAAAACAGAGTTTTGAAGAGAAGTCCTAATTTATCTGTACAATGATGAAAATTG
Organism: Pinus taeda; assembly: GCA_000404065.3. Classification (NCBI taxonomy): domain Eukaryota; kingdom Viridiplantae; phylum Streptophyta; class Pinopsida; order Pinales; family Pinaceae; genus Pinus; species Pinus taeda. Next base: position 88,767 of record APFE031710909.1, read on the forward strand.
TTGAAGTGCCGATCTATCAAAGACATCCCTCTGGCCTGCTAGTCTTCTAAGACTTTTCAAAACAAAATTGACTCAACCCTAGACCTAAGACCTAAAAATTTAAAACATGACTGTAAATGACCTTTGAAAACTTGTTTTTATGAATAGACCTGAACCAACAGTGCGAAGCACGAGGGGAATGAGTGACACAAACCATTCCGTCAGAGTTATGGCATGCCTAACGAAATGCAACTGATCGAAACTGATGGGACGCCTAAACATGAAATGCAAAAAGAGCTTTGATCTCTGACGAAGGGATAACTAGACCGACTCTAACAGACTCGTTCCTCCTTGAGGCATGAGTTGACTCCATCTCACTAATCTCGGATCTCGAGGGGTAGGATTTGGTACCTCTTCCCACTAATACCAGAATAAGGGCACTCGCTCTAAATATAAGGTCACCAATATTGAACTGAACCTGAATTGCTTCAAGTGTCCATGCTTCACTTTGGTCAGTTGTCTTTTCATATTTTTGAGAAGGCCTCCACACTAGTTAAATATGGTGGTTATCAAACACGTAATAGCATACTGGAACTAGGATTTAGAAGCCTCATGAAAGGCTTGCATGCTAGATACATGCGCCATAGTGAACAAGATCGTTCTGAAGGGAAGGTTGTTGGTGATTTTCGTTGTCTTCACCTTCCGTCCGTTGGTCATTTTGGCACCTAGACAATGCCTCTGGATTAGAGTTCTCATACTCTCACCTCCTGGGGGAGATCCAAAGAGTTGGATTGCTTCTCCTCTTTGGGACAATCCTATGATGAAGTAGATATCCGCCTACTCAAGTTCTAGTTCCTGGCCTTTTATGATGAAGATCTATTGATCTACAGACTAATCAAATAGGGCAGCAATTCCATCTGGGCCCTTGACCCTGTGGTTGTGAAGAACTTTAGCAACCCACAGTTCCTTAGGGAATTAATGCATTCAAGATCCTAAGCTGCTTGGTGGTCTTCACCCTCATGGCATCTTTCTTTCCATTCCAGAACCATGATCTCCTGCAAAACATCATTTAACACCAATCAATGTTTTTTTCATGGATTAAAATCAAATATTTTTTGCTTGAAAAGAAGGTTTTTCTTCCAAAAAGTCTGTCTCGGCGCCATCACGCTTGTTTTTATAAATGGAGTGATATCATCGCATGGGCCTTTTGGCTCGAATGCAATCATCAAGGGTCTAATGACCATACCTGTCGACGCCCTAAATTTTGAAAATCCTCCCTTATAGCAATAGATTACCATTAAAAAACACATAAAAGGTGATAAAATGAAAGAGAAAAGATGGTCCTCTTAGCTGTTGCAAACAATTCGTGAAATGGCACTCTGGATCTCCCATAACAATCACTTGGAAATTAGGAAAATTAGGGTAAAAATTCACTTTCAGATATTACTATGGTAAAATGGTAAAAATAAAATTACTTTTGGTTATTTATAAGTTTTGCAAGTCATTTTTGTCAATATTTTATTATTATTTCTCGATATCAGTGATGGGTGTGTTTCTTTGTGCAATTATAGGTACCTTGAGGTGAACAGTGACTGATTCTTGCAAGTTTTGTTTTATATTTTTTTCAGACTCATTAAATAAATGAAAAAGGAACCCCCTTGGAGTCATCTTTGAGCTCTTTTCTGAATATTGAAAATTGAAAATATTGCCGAATACTGTTGGCATTATGATACAAGTATTGTCCTTGATGGCAACTCTACAAGTAAACTCAGTTTTTATAAGAGGCTAACATGAATATTCAAAGGCAATAGGGAAGTGGTATAGAGGATCGGGAAGATGGAACTAAGGTCTATTGATCAAAATAAAGAAGTTTAAGGAAGAAGATGATGTAAGAGCATTTTAAGAGATACATGCAGGTTCACTTAGTCCAAGCAACATATACACACAGGTACTCAGAACAGAAATAGTGTATAATGTACACACACACTGCCACAGAAGGCAAAGCATGTAAATGTTGAAAACCATGGTTTTGGTTTGAGGTATTTGGTCCAAGGTATCTTTTGACCATGATATTAACCCTAGGTATTTAGTCCGAGGTATTCGATCTATGGTATTTGATCCAAGGTATTGGTCCTAAGTGGACTCGGTTCATTGTATTGAGAAAGGCCAAAAACTATATAAAGAAGAGAGGATCATAAGGCCAGATGTGCAATTGAATAAGATTCTAGGGAATACTTCTATCTGAAGTATATTTTATGTTGCAGGGTTATGTTTGGGACTGGATCTGAAATATTTATGTGCACCTTGAGTTCAATATTGGATTAGGATCATGAGACCTAAAATGACTTATTCTTGAATTATTTGATATTGGTTGAGTCTAGATCTAATGTTTTGTGTTTGTTTTATTCGTTATCTATCATGATCTGGGTTTGTCTGATGTCTATAATTGCAACAATGTTCTAAGTCAATATTTGCAGATTTGTACACAGGTTAGTCTTGGCAAAAGAGTGTATACACGCAAGTTCTATTCTTTCAAGTAGTGTATACAAAAGAAAGGCTTGATGTTCAAAGATGACTGATCTATCAGATCAATATTTTTGATTTATTGCTGCTGCTATTTTACTGTTGTTTGTCAATGAAGTCTTCTTATATCTAAATGTAAATCTCAATGCATAAGGAGGTTGGTATTTAATTGATTGTATATGTGAGAAGAAGTGTTTTCTGTTTCCTGCATGTGTAAAGTTCTATAAGTTGACAGTAGATGTTTAGTACACTGTTGGTTGGTATAGTTTGTGATTCAGAGATTTTATGATTCAGAATCTTTAGAGGTATATGCATGTTGGGCTGAAGGAAGTAGAATATACACGTAGGTTTTCTTCATTGAAGTAGTGTATACAGTCTGACAAATGAATTTTTGAGGTTTCAGTTGGTTTTGAATGTTGATACAAGTTTCTGGGTTCATCACAGTGTTCTAATGATAGTGATTTGATTGTTTCAAATTAACTACATGTTGGTCAATGATGTTTGAGTTTCTAAATTTTTGATGGGTTATTGATGAGTCAAGGTCTTCATATGTCTTGATATGTGCCAGGAGCATCCAGTCTGAAAATTCATGAAACATGGTCCCTGGTGGAAGAGTGGAGTTTTCTGTAGGCTGGAACCTACGTACTAGTAAACATATTGGCTAGTACAAGAGCTAGGGGGTTGTAGCTCCCTTCCAGTAGAAGCTAGATAACGAGAGAAGGTTGTATCCTTTTACAAGTAGAAGCTTGCATACTAGTATGAGTCTGCACCAGTACAAAATTGTAAACAGATTTTCTTAAATTAAAAGAAGATAGAGACGACAACAGCAAGTGGTTTTCACCCACGTTGGGTTTCCACCTTAAATCTTGGTGTTCATCTGTGTTTCTTATGTGTAATGGTTTATTATGTTTATACTGTACATGGTTGCTGCATAATGATTGATGAAGTATTGATGCACTGATTAAATATCAACATATGATGAATTAATTGAATCATAAGTTTACTGCATAAACGTTGGTTTCCTTAAAGACAGTTGTTTGTATGCGCTAGTTCCCCTCTCTAAAGTAGCATATATAAATCTGATTATGAAAAAGAAAAATTCTTGATCTGATAACATTGATTCACCCCTCCTCTCGGTATTATTTCCAACAATTGGTATCAGGGCCAAGTTATTCATAAGAAGCTTGATCGCTTGAAGGAAGATCCATAAAGATGAATAATCACAAAATCATGGGCTCCATCAAACCTCCAATGTTCAATGGGAGAAACTTTGTTTATTGGAAAATAAGAACCACAACCTATCTACAATCTCTTGGAACAGATGTCTGGGAAATTGTGGAAGGAGGATAAAAATTTCCAACAACAGTTCCTACAAACATGGTAGGTAAAAAGAAATATGAAACCAATTCCTAAGCTCTCAATACTTTATTGGGAAGTTTGTCACAACCAGAGTTTGTCAAATTCATGTAGATAAAATCAGCCAAAGAGATATGGGACAAAATCATTCAGAGCTATGAAGGAGACTCTCAGGTAAAACGTGTGAAGCTTCAAACTCTCAGAATTTAGTATGAAACCCTTAAGATGCATAGTGATGAGAATATAGCTAGTTACTTCTTATGTATGGATGAGGTTGTTAATTGTATGAAGAATCTAGTGAAGAAATAAAGGAAGTTACCTTAGTTGAGAAAATTTTGAGATCCTTGTCTGCTAAATTTGAATCAAAAGTGTTTTCCATAGAAGAAAAATAGGATCTGTATAATATCACTATGACATAGCTTCATGGAATCCTAGCTACTTTTGAGATAAGAAAAGGAGGTCCATCAGATATGAGAGAAGCTACATTTAAAGCTTTAGAAAAAGGAAAAGAAAAGGAAGAACACAATGAATGAAGACACATTTCAGAAGAAGAAGATGAGGTAAATTTTGTCAAGAAGCTTCAATGGGGTTCTGGAAGGTTCAAAGCTAAGCAACCTTTCAAATGTTTTGCTTGTGGTAGATTTGGTCATTATGTCGCCAGATGTCCTCATAAAGATAAATATGAAAAAGGAAAGGAATATGCAACAGGGAATAGGAAACAAGTTGTGAATAGGAGTTACTATACTCATGAAGATAGTGATGGTTTATCTAATAGTGATGAAGATGAAACTGTTCAAGATTACCAACTTCTCATGGCTTATGATAGCGATGATTTTTGGGATAGTTTAGAAGAGGATAGTGATGGTTTATCTAATAGTGATGATTATAGACTTCTCATGGCTTATGAAAATGATGATTTTTGGGATTCTTTAGAAGAGGAAAAATTTCATGAAGAAATCTCTAAACTCAAAATCTATTTAGAAGAAAAAAATATGATCACAGATACCTTGACATACCAACTTGCTAAAAAAGAAAACCACAATGAAAAACTAGAATGTGAAATTGTGGGTCTAAGAAAAGATCTCGAGAAAACAAAATCTCTAAATCTTAGATTTGCTAAAGGATCAAAAACTTTAAATGAAATTATCAAAGTTCAACATTCTCCTCTGATAAAGACAAGTTTTGGATTTACTGAAGAAGCATCTCAATCATAGAAGTCGTCAACCTCCACCAAAAGCTATCTTGATGCAGCAAAGACCAATGAACAGTATGACAATCGTCAGCAAAGGCATAGAGCTGATCACCAGGTAAAACATACTCAATTTTCTCCAAGGATGAATATCAATAGAAGCCACAACCAACCTCAGGAAAATCATACTCAATTTTCTCCAAAGATGAATATCAATAGAAACTACAATCAACACGTAAATAGATTCAATAGTCGTAGATACGTTTTTAATGGAAAATGTTTTTCATGTCATAGTTTTGGGCACAAAGCTGCTCAATGCGTTGCTTAAAAAACCATCATGACTAGAGAAGCATAAAATCAAAGGAATGTAACATGGATCAAGAGAAGTTCCTATAATAACTTTTCTCCACTTGAAAATGAAATAGAATGCTCAATTTGTAACAACTTTTGTCATGAAGAATTTGAATGCATGAGAAAATTTTGAAAAAAACCTCAAAAGGAGAAAACGCCATTAAATCCCAAGATATGGAGAAGGGAAGAATCTCAAACAGAAAGGTGTGGTATAGCCTTGTATGCAGAAGGACAAGAAAATCAGTGGTACATCGAGAAACTTCACTCATATAATGCCTTAGAAAAGGAAAAGAATGTCTCATTTGGAAATGACACTCCAGCTGTCATAAAAGGTATAGGTTTTGTTTCTTGAAAGAAAAGGTTAAAGTTAGAAATGTTATGTATGTAGATGGTTTAAAGCATAACCTGTTGAGTGTCAGTCAAAAGTGTGATCAAGGAAATGAAGTGGTGTTTCGATCAAACGTATGTGTTATTCGTGAGCTTGATACAGGAGAGACCGTGATCAAAGGTACAAGAACTCCAAACAACTTATACATACTCAAAGGAGGAAAAAAACAATGCTATCTAAGCAAAACTAATGAAAACTGGCTGTGGCATAGAAGATTGGGACATCTAAGATTTTCTCAAATAAGAAAAGCATGCAGACTCAAGGTTGTTCGTGATCTTCTAGATATCAGCACCCTAGAAAACACAATATGCAAACCATGTCAAATCGGTAAGCAAACCAGAGTTCACTTCATGGAAAAGGAAGGGTCGGCTAGTAAGCCTCTTGAACTTATCCATACTGATTTATGTGGAACAATAAGGAAAAAGTCACCTCATGGAGAAGAATACTTTATTTTTTTCATTGATGATTTTCCAGAATGTGTTGGATAGGTCTTCTAAAGCAAAAAGATGAAGCATTTGAAAATTTCTAAGCCTTCAAAGCTTTGGTTGAAAATGAATCAGATCAAAGAATCAAATGCCTCAGATCTGATCGAGGAGGGGAATTTATATCAGGTGAGTTATTTGACTTTTGTGAACAACATGGAATAAAAAGGGAATTCTCCACTGCAAGAAGACCTCAGCAAAATGGTGTAGTAGAAAGGATGAACATAATAGTTCAACAAATGGCTCAATCCATGCTAGATGAATCTGAAACTCCTGCAACCTTCTAGGGTGAAGTTGCATTCGCTTCCATGACTATTCTCAACAAAGAAAATGTTTGAGTAAATAGCACTCAAACTCCACATGAACTTTGGTATGGTAAGACTCCTACTGTAAAATGCTTTAAGGTTTTTGGAAGCAAATTTTTTATCAAAAGGACTAATGAAAAACTTGGTAAGTTTGAACCTAGAGTAGATGAAGGGATTGTTCTTGGTTATTCTTCCAGAAGTAAAGGATATAAATGTTATAATAAAATACTTGGGAAAATTGTTGAAATCATTGATGTTGTAGTTGATGAAGCATGCGGAAATCCAAAACAGATAAAATCAATAGAAGATTATGACAATGAGGAATATGGGGATTACTTTCCCACATCAAATCAAAATTATATTGAAGAAGAAACCAATGAAGCACCATAAGAAGATATAATGGTAGAAGAAAAGACTCCGTCCAGGTATGTTTAGAAAAATGATCCAGAAACTCAAATTTTAGGAGAAAGGGAGGTTGGTGTACAAACAAGAAGAACTATTACAAGGACCTCGAGCTATCTAGCATTACTATCCTCCATAAAACATAAAAAAGTAAATGAAGCATGCAAAGATGAATGCTGGGCCAAGGCCATGGATGAAGAAATTGAGAAAATTGAAAAGAATGACACTTGGGAATTAGTTCCTAGACCTCATGATAAAAATATTATAGGAACTAAATGGATATTCAAGAACAAGCTCAATGAAAATGGAGAAATCATTAGAAACAAGGCCAGACGTGTTTGTAAAGGGTATGCTCAGCAAGAAGGTATAGATTTTAAAGAAACTTTTGCACCTGTTGCCAGACTTGAAGCCATAAGAATTTTTCTTTCCCTTTCTAGTTTTTGGAAATTCAAAGTATACCAAATGGATGTAAAATCAGCCTTCCTTAATTGATATTTAGAAGAATAAGTTTATATTGAATAGCCAGAAGGATTCATTGTTCGAAATAATGCGAAACTTGTATGCAGACTCAAAAAGGCTCTCTATGGTCTGAAACAGGCTCCAACGGCTTGGTATTATCGCCTTGACAAATATATACACCAACAAGGTTTTACAAAAGGTTCTGCAGATAGCAATTTATATACAAATATTGAAAATGATAAATTGCTAATTGTTATTATTTATGTTGATGATATCATTTTTGGTAGTAATGAAGAATCCATGAGTCAGAATTTTTCTTCAGTAATGCAGCAAGAATTTGAAATGTCCTTGCTTGGTGAACTTACCTATTTTCTTGGTCTACAAGTTTAGCACAATAAATATGGTATTTTTCTTTCACAAACCAAATATCTCAAGCAAATCTTGAAAAGTACGACATGGAAGATTCTAAACCTGTATGTACTCCAATGGTAATAGGATGCAGTCTCAGTTCAAATGATGAATCAACAGCAGTACATCAACCAACTTATAGATCCATGATTAGTGGTCTGCTTTATCTAACAAGTACCTGACCTATCATCATGCATGCAGTAGGAATAGTTGGAAGATTCCAAGCAAATCCAAAGGAATCACACCTTCAGGTAGTCAAAAGAATTTTCAAATATCTTCAAGGAACTCGGGACTTTGGACTATGGTATCCTAGAGATATAGATCTTACTCTTCATGCATATACATATGCAGATTGGGCAACAAGTGTTGATGATAGAAAAAGCACTAGTGGTGGTGCATTCTATATGGGTTCCAGGTTAGTGTCTTGGTTCAACAAGAAACAAAGTTCAATTGCTTTATATACAGCTATAGCAGAATATGTGGTTGTTGCATCTTGCTGCACAAAACTACTTTGGATGATGCAAACTTTGCAAGAAATTCAGATCACATGTACTCCACCCATCTCCATTCTATGTGATAATACAAGTGCCATTAGTATTTCAAATAATCCAGTCATGCACTCTAAGACCAAGCACACACCCATCAAGCACCATTTTCTATGAGAACAAGTGCTTGAACAAAAGATCAAATTGGAGTATGTCCCCTCCAAAAAAAGGTTGTTGATATATTCACTAAACCACTGCCTAGAGAAAAATTTGAATATCTTTGACAAAAAGCTAGGAGTTGTTGCTGCATCATCCTGCTGTTAAATCTAGTTTTTCAGAGGAATTTTACTACATGCTAGTTTCATGTAGTATATGCATGGGTACACACGGGTTGCCTTGTCGGAAAGCACGTATATGGTTTTCTAACAAAAAAAACAGTGGTAGCATAGGTTCGGCGAGGGGTGTTCACATTCCACATTGTTGGCATTATGGTTGTTGAACTCAACTATTTCTTAGTTGCATCAGTCATTAGTGTGATATAAATTCTTCTGTCATGATCTATATTTCAATGAGTTCTATTGGTCATATGATGTAATTTATTTCCCCAGTATCCTTGGGATGGATGATGTAATAATTGTTTTAGTTCTATCAGGTATAAAATTTGGTATATCCCCACTTGGTTGGGAAGATGAGTCAAATATGGTGTATCCCCACTTGGTTGGGTGATTGATGTATGTACGAGTTCATGGTCATAGGGAGGTCATACTCAATTTGTTGAGTTATAGTGTCATGTTATTATATTAAATCATCTCTCTGTAGACTCGACATGTACTCAGGGGGAGTATGGATAGCATCATGCAAAGGAGGAGAGTAGAGTGGTCTACCCTTTGCCCTTGATGTCAAAGTGGGAGAGTATTTTGGTATTTTAGTGTTGTATGGTATCTCTAACAGTCTTTACAACTTTCAGTAGTCAACACCATCATGGATTCCATCAAGTCCAAAGGGGGAGATTGTTGGAATTATGATACAAGTATTGCCCTTGATGGAAACTCTACAGGTCAACTCAGTTTTGATAAGAGGCAAACAAGAATATTCTAAGGCAATAGGGCAGTGGTATAAAGGATCAGGAAGATGGAACTAAGGTCTATTGGTTCGAGTAAATAATTGAAGGAAGAAGATGATGTAAGAGCAGTTTAAGAGATACACGCAAGTTCACTTAGTCCAAGCAACGTATACACGCAGGTACTCAGAACAGAAATAGTGTATAACGTACACATGCACTCCCACAAAAGGCACAATGCATACATGTTGAAAACCATGGTTTTGGTTTGAGGTATTTGGTCCAAGGTATCTTTGGACCATGATATTGATCCTAGGTATTTAGTCTGAGGTATTCGATCCATGGTATTTGATCCATGGTATTGGTCCTAAGTGGATTTGGTCCATGGTATTGAGAAAGGCCAAAAACTATATAAAGAATAGAGGATCATAAGGCGAGATGTGCAAGTGAATAAGATTCGAAGGAATGCTTCTATCTGAAGAATATTTTATGTTGCAAGGTTATGTTTGGGACTAGATATGAAATATTTATGTGCACCTTGAGTTCATTATTGGATCAGGATCATGAGACCTGAAAAGACTTATTCTTGAATGATCTGATATTGGTTGAGGTTAGATCTGATGTTTTGCATCTGTTTTACTCATTTATCTATCATGATCTGGTTTTTTCTGAAGTCTCTAATTGCAACAAATTTCTAAGTCAATATTTGCAGATCTGTACGCAGGTTCGTCTCGGCAAAAGACCATATACACACAGGTTCTATTCTTTCAAGTAGTGTATAAAAAAGAAAGGCTTGATGTTTTTAGAGATGACTGATCTATCATATCAGTGTTGCTGATTTATTGCTACTACTATTTTATAGTTATTTGTCAATGAAGTCTTCCTAGATCTAAATGTAAATCTGAATGCATAAGGAGGTTGATATTTGATTGATTGTATAAGTGAGAAGAAGTGTTTTTTGTTGCCTGCCTATGTAATGTTCTGTAAGTTGGTAGTAGATGTTCAGTACACTACTAGTTGGTACAGTTTGTGATTCAGAGATTTTATGATTTAGAATCTTTAGAGGTATATGAAGGTTGGGCTGAAGGAAGTAGTGTATACATGCATGTTTTCTTCATTGAAGTAGCGTATACAGTCTGACACATGATTTTTTTAGGTTTCAGTTGGTTCTGAATGTTGATATAGGTTTTTGGGTTTAACACAATGTTCTAATGACAGTGATCTGATTGTTTCAGATTAACTGCATGTTGGTTGATGAAGTTTGAGTTTCTAAATTTCTAATGGGTTATTGATGAGTAAAGGTCTTCATATGTCTTAATATGTGCCAAGAGCATCCAATCTAAAAATTCATGAAACGTGGTCCTTGGTGGAAGAATGGAGTTTTTTGTAGGATGGCACCATACTAGTAAACATATTGGCTAGTACAAGAGCTAGGGGGTTGTATCTCCCTTCCAGTAGAACATTGAGAACGAGAGAAGGTTGTATCCTTCTACAAGTAGAAGCCTACGTATTGGTATGAGTCTGCACTAGTACAATATTGTAAACATATTTTCTTATTATTAAAAGAAGACAAAGACGAAAACATTAGGTGGTTTTCAACCACATTGGGTTTCCACCTTAAACCTTGGTGTTCATGCATGTTTCTTATGTGTAATGGTTTATTGTGTTTATACTGCACATGGTTACTACTTAATAATTGATGAAGTATTGATGCACTGACTAAAGATCAATATATGATGAACTAACTGAATCATAAGTTTATTGAATAAACGTTGGTTGCCTTAAAGATAGTTGCGTATACACACTATTTCCCCTCTCTGAAGTAGCGTATATAAATCTGATTATGAAAAAGAAAAATTCTTGATCTGATAATACTAATTCACCCCTCCTCTCAGTATTATTTCCAACAAGTACTTGTCATTTTGAGCTCATTAGAGTAAATGAATTGACGTCACCTCAGTATACGTTTACCCCTTTTTTGAGCTGAGATTGACTATTTACGAAAAAGGTACACCTTGATCAACATGGTCAAGAGGTTCTCTTGGATATTATTTTCTACCTTTCAGATTCGAGAGACAAATTACAAAAAGGAACAATATGGACATTTCTTTTTCATCTCTTTTTCAAAATCTCTAAATGTGAAAAAGATACCGAGTTATTCTTACATCGGACTCATTAAATTTTTATGATGAAAGACTCGTCACCATGATGAGACCGAGTTTCTCTTTCCTAGGACTCGTAAAACTTACTAGGATGGATTCATTCAAAGAATTAACTTACATTACAAGCATATGCTATCCCCTTCAAGCTTGTTATAAAAATAATTGGGGTACTTGCTAGAAATAAAGGGGGAAAAAATGAATATGAAACATCCTTTGTGTAGGCAACATGTTTCTCTTGAACATGACACTCATATGTTTCTCATTTCGGGTTTGGGATATCCTCACTTAGTCACTTGTCCTTCCAGGTTTGGGTGATCCATTTAGCCTCTTATATGACTATTCCACTTTGTCATTCTGACCCTTACTCCTATATTGAGTCTAATGCTTCCACACTCTAAAGTCATGTCATCGATGTTTAAGAGAAGTCCAATCTACGATTATTTACCTATACATTCTCTGACCCATTGTTACAGTCTTGAATCTCATTCATTTTATTCCACTTTATTCCTTATTTCATGTCGATGATGAGGGAATCATCATTGCCTTCCTTCGACAGGTCACTTCCTATTGACTTGAGCTCATTATCCAAGAATATGACTTAGAAACTCCCTTTAAGTACCTTAGAGCTTGCATGCCCTAATGGCAAGTTATTTGCATCTGACAATAGGTCTTCATGATTGGCCTTTGATTGGATGATTCCACGAGTGTTTAACTTTAGTTTCATTATCACATTCATAGATTATATTATCATACCTTGAGAGCCATTGTCATTATTGGTGGTTTGTCTCGTACCTATTAACAGTCCACATCATTGGTCGATAATCAGGTGGTTTTCTAGCATGTTCGACTTCAACACATTTATTCACATGTTAGGATTCGTACTTTGATTGGGTTGGGATGTAGTGTGAGACCTTGAGTCTTGTCTGATATGACTCAGGCTTCATGGAGTTATACATTATTCATGATTGTACACATGTTTTTTATATAAAAATAGTTGTGACCATACCGTGGGACTTTACATTTATGATTATCCTTCTATATCGGATGGTTGTGCCCATACCCTAGATCTTTTCTATTGTTTTCATCATCCAGATGGTTGCATCCATGTTGTAGATTCATGTCTTGATCTCATATATGTATATGTATATACGTCCTTTATTTGTATGTCTCCTGAAAGTGTGTGTCCTCGTCCTTGCAAAAGCTCGTAAAGCATCTTAGCCATCACTCCTTGTTTTCCCTTCATGCTTTAGGGGGCATCTGTTACACAATATTTTTTTACACCTCCTACATTGCCTGTGACATACCCCGAACTACTCAAAACATGACCATTTTGTAGTGTACTCATTCATGTATAAAACTCAAATCCCACCTAAGACATTGATTGGAAAATGCTTTGAGCTTTCCCTGAAGAAATAGCTCTAAAACCCTAAATTAAGAATCATCGCTCTTATAAGGCTTAAAATAGTGAAGGTCACGTGTTTCACTGTACTTGACCAGGGTTGGCATCACTTTGTTCCCTTACATACCTGCGATGATCCCAAAGAGGTAATTTTCCTAAAGAGGATGAGAAGCTTCGTGATCTAGAAGCTTCCATAGTGATGAGTTGGAGGTTGTTTGGCATAGATGAGGTCGAATCCTCCCAACTTGGCTTCTTGGCATATCCCTACGAGCTACCTCCTTGAGATGAGGGCCTAATCCTATCTTTGGAGAGGTCCTAACTCCCTTTCCTAGCCTATAAATTCATCCTCTCCCATTCCAAAATGGTTGGTCTATGACTATTTGCACCCTTATGGTAAGATTGGGCCTAGAGAATATTCATTTGACTTGGAGAAGGAGTACTTGGAGAGTTCTTGGCTTGGACTTAGATTACCACTCCAGGAGAGCCTATTAACATCAAGGCTTTAGTTGTAAGCTTCCCTTTATTTTATAATAATACACAACTATTGGGTTATCGTCGCAAAATGCATATGTTCATGTATCATTTAGCTTGACATTCCTTGATCAATTAATTAGGTTTCTATTGGAATTTCTATTCATTTTGGCACGTCTTGTTGTGTCTTGATCACTTGTACAGGTACATAAACATCGAGAGAATCAGGAACAAGACCATGATACAAGTGGTTCAATGTCCTCAACAAAGGAGATCGGAATAGAATCAGAACAAGGCAGGCCATCTCTTTCGTTTGTATTTTCAATTGTAACCTAGGAAGATGTCTAGTTGATTATCACTTTAGTTTCCAAACCCACTCATTAGGCTAGAGGGGTCATCTCTATCCACAGAGAGGATTAACCTTGTCAAAAAATGAGGAGGTACCTAAGACACAATGAAATGGTATAGAGAAGGTGAAAAATGCATGAGAAAAAATGATATGAAACATAGCCTGTAACATACCCCCAACTAACGGTAGAAGGAGGTAGTTACTCTAATGACCTGACCTCCAATGTATCGTTATGGAAATGGGGTCTAAATTCTTCAATCTTTTTCAACTTGCTCAAAACTTAAAATGAATGACATTGTTTCATTCGTCTCATTAAAACCTTTCCAACAATATAAAATTTTCTTAAATCTGACTCCTGGATCAAAAGATATGGGAAATCAGAGTTAGGCCTATTAGGTCTCACCACCATCATTTGACTTGCCACATAGTGCACCTATGGTCCCCACGTGGCTACCCAAGCCACATCCATTACCCATGTCAAAATTCTACCCCAACTGCTGACATGTTCATGACCATGACATGTTATATGTTTCTACGTTCACAAGGCCCTTCCAAAATGAATACACATAACATATGTGAGGTATGTGGGTGTGGGCCCCTCCCTGTTCCTTTTTATTCCTTGTTGAAAGTATTAAGGATGATATTCTAGGTTTACATGGACCCCTTGTGGAACCCTCTTCCAATGCATCCCAACTTCATTTTTTGCAAATGTATGCTTGATTTCTACCCTTGCCACATCATCCTGACCCTTTCCACTATGCCTTCATTCACATCTATCAGGGTGTCATCACCCATCTTTGCTGATGGGGTGATGTCGCACCCTCCACTTGGATCCACCACTTTGGGAATTCCACATTTCACTCATCTACATGCCACTTAGCCTTACCAAAACCCCAAATCTAGGAGACACATTTCCCATATCCCAAGTTGCTACATCACATTGAGGCCACATCACCTGCCACACTGGCCATGGGTCCCACTAGTATTTCACTACATCATAAATAAATAAAATCACATTACAAATAAACTCAAGTATTCCACCCTGATTCATTGAACACAAAGAAATGACCCCACTCCACTATGTCATCCTGACATAAATCTTTCCCAGATCATATTGCCTTTTGTTCGAATTCTCTTGGGTAATTTTCTAATTCATAAAAATTCCCATCATTTGATGGCTTTGCCTGCCATCTGATGCCAAGACCTCCCTAGCACTTGGTCGTGGAACCTGATCATGTGGGCACTTATAGCTTTAGTCTCCTCGTTCCTCCAAGACCTCAACTTCCATCTTGCGGCTTATGAAAGTATGTGTATATTAGGGGATTTTCCCTTGCCCTCAGCACTCATTCACGATGGTTCAATTTCATATGGCCTATTATGATGCGAGGGTCGGTCCCTTAATTCCTTGAGGATCATCCCCACGTGATCATATGTATTTACATGATGAAGTTGTTTAAATCTATCCTACAACACACTTACAATATATATAAGGAAATTCTATCATTCCTAAGATTATAAGGAAATACGCTTGGCACTTAGAGGATTTCATGGATATCTCTTTTGAATATTGAAATTTACAAACAAATGCCCACTGTAAGAATTCATTTTAATGCAAGAACTTAAATGATAACAAAGGTTCAACCGTCTATTTCAAATTTAGAGCATTTAATCTAATTCGGGCCCATCTTCACATAAAGATACATATAATCGTTGCATTCAGACAGGTTGAGCTAAATTCGGGCTCAAGAATTAAACAAAGAAATGAGACCATTCCTTAAAACCTTTACACAAGACATCAAAAGACCTCATTATACAGAAAAAAACATCCCTCGATAATTTTCTTAACAATATAGTAATAGAACATTAAATAAAAACACGAAGTCCATATGCACAATGCATCTAACAATGCACACGCTTCACACAATAATCACACAACACAGGCCCATTGATACTATACAATCTATGCACACATGATTAACTGAGATGCATAGTTTCAACCACCTCCTATATCCAACCACTGTGTAACATCCTTCCCTTAATAATAAATAATAAATAATAAATAATAA
>APFE031710909.1:115769-146049 GCA_000404065.3 Pinus taeda
AATAAAAATGATATTAAAAGAAATAAGTAAATAAAAATAGTAATAACCAAAATAACAAATAAAAAATGATATTAAAAAAAATAAGTAATAAAAATGAAAAGAAATACTAATAACAATATTAAAGCTCTAATAAAAAAAGGGAAATTATCAAAAAAATTAGCATGCAGACACATGGAGGGTGGGCATGTAGCATGCAGACACATGGAGGGTGTGCATGTGGTTTCCATTCCAATGTTTTGTTCTATTTAATGAATGATGAGGAGGATGAGAGGGGTTCGATCATTCTGAGGTTCTATCTTCATTCTCTTGGGAGAATACTAAGACTTAGGAATATTGGCAATAGTCGTTGATTGAGGGCTCGGGGGTGGCCAGTTGTTGCAGAATCCTGCACAATTGAGCCTACAGTTGGGAGGAGAGTCGTCCCCAAAATCTTGTGGTCACCTCGCAGCCGGAAAGTACAGGTATAATTTCATTGAAAGAATTTGTTTTCCTTTTTGACATTAATTTTAGTTTTTCTTGTGCTGTTACACACTGTGCTAAATATTAAGCTTAGAAAAAATACAAATATCATGAACAAAACCATTCTACATTAATTACATAGAACTATACCATTCCTAAGTTCATGCAAGAGTTATTATTCACAATCATAATGGAGGTAAACAATGAAATAAGACAATTTATGAGGGATACATATATACATATCTATATGAGAACTTATACGGTAAGGAAGAACCTACAACTAATATTGATACTTAAACACTTCACCCAACCATAGACACATTTCAGCCAAGCATTTCTTGCAATAGTCACCCCCGAGCCAGATTCAAGAGCTTGAGGATGAGTTCTTAAGCGATCAAACCAATTTTGTCAATTGAAACAGGGACTCCAGAGGACCACCCACTTCCACCCACACGATACTTTATTAAGAATTGTGGCTTTACCATTACAGGTTGAAGCAGGGAATCTATAGGCTCACCTCCACCCAAAATAAAATGAGGGAATCTAGAGGTTTGGCACCTCCATCCTCAACAATTATTTCACAAACTGGTTCCACCCAATCTTAGGAATCCATAAACCACTTTAAAAACCAGATAACAAGCATAGGAGGGCTAAAGAACTCTTCTTACAAGGAACCCAAGGAACAAGCCTCAACCCAAGTTGTCAAGGGAATTTGGAGAAAACCATCTCCACCCTCTAGTCTTATAGGGAATCCAAATACTATTTTCCTCACCTCAGATATATTATTCCACCTCGAATGTTAGTTTTAATGATTGCTCCACTCACATTCTAGTAGTAGCATAGAGATTTTTTCTCCTTTTTCCTCTTGCGCTACATATTTCTTTCTTCCTCTATAGCATAGTCATTTGTACTCCTAATATTTCTAAAATTTTTTCTTTGTTCTCCTCCCACAATACTCTCCCATTTTCTCCCTTTAATTGGTGATAATGTGAGTAGTAAATGTTCACCTCTTGCTAGAATCCCTTCTTCATAGGTCCTCACATACCATTTTGCAATAGATTCGGTTGTGTGGGCCAAAACTCTTGTAACAAGTTTTGTTGTGTGGTAAAATCGCTTAAAATTACATTATATATAGTTTGCCTTCTCAATAATTAAATAGGCATGGAAATTTTACTTGGATCAACCACCTTTTGTGGCTCCTTGAGCCCAAGTGCCTCCAATATTCAACGCTTCTATCCTTGCACTCCATGCTCCTCCAATGAAAATTTCCCAACCCGATGCTTCCCAAAACACCCCCAATTTTCTTATGATTCCAATATGCCATGCTCATGACCCATTTAAACCAATATCATTTTCTAGCATCCCCTTCTTTGCTTCCTAGTCCCTTGAGCGATCTGACCCCCCTTCCATGCATTCATTCACCTTTCAAGTTCATGCATCCCCTTCTATTCTTTTGAGTCCCTTGGGTGATCCATTCCTTGGCAAGGCTTCCTCACATTAGAAGGATTTCATAACCAAGGCAAGTCCCCAACTAAAAATTTTCATATTGGTCATAGCATGCTTCATGGTAACTAGTGGGCACCATTTTTTGTTAGTGTCCCACAATGGCCCTTTTCTTGAAATATCTTACCAATGTACTATTGCATGCTTTAATTCGTTTTTTTGTTTCTACTATTAATCCTATAAGCAACTCCAATCACCCAAACTAGGAAATTCCATGCTTTCCTACATCATAGCACATAAATCTTCATGAGTTTCATCATAAAGAGATTGCAATTATTTAAATCAGACCTTAGTAATAACTTATCCTTTAGTTGATATTTGCAATTTTCTTTTGGTTCCTATCACAACAAGTCAAATTGGCTCATAGATCAAATCATCATAAATGAAAATATCACATCATGTTCCTAGTTTGCAAATTTTCATGAAATCAAATGAAATATGTGTGTGTGTGTGTGTGTGTATAATGATCAAACAAGGCCCCCCTTGTCACTATCTTGCCTGCGAGTGTGTCCACTACCAATCTTGGTAGTTTCTATTGACATAAATATCATTTACCGTCATAACTCCCATCACATTTCCATTATCATAAAAACCTCCACGTCATATTTATATGAAACATAAACACAACACATAGGCTCAAATAGTCCCATGCTTTCCTATCCCAACACATTGTACAACACATAGGTCCAAACAATGCCATACATGTCTATCCTAATACATTACATGAAAAACACACATATACACATGGAAAAATACAACATATACAAATATACACATACACATATACATATCATACAACACATGCCCACATACATGACAATATAACTTCCCCGTCATCACAAATCCCATCACAACTCCTAGACTCAGGAAACCCCCAATCCTAGGTGGTTTACTTGTCCTAATATCATCCCAGGAAACCCCCAATCTAGGTGGTCTACCAATATGTATCATAAATGATAACATATGTATTCTTCCCATGTTTTTTCACATGTTCCCATAACCAAAATATGGGTCTATAGTTCCTTTCAACTTATGCGTGTCTCAGAATGTTGCAAATCACACTACTTTCATTTTTTTGATATATCCTTCAACATACCTTGTTCATAATGCAAACATGGGCACAATATAAGAATCATATTCACATGATATTAATATCGTAATTAGTAGGAATTCCCTCCTACCCAATGAATTCCTCAATCATGTAGGAATCTTGTTGGATAACTTCATTATGTTATCCCAATAAGCCATTCACATAGTCATCAAACAAATTTAAACCATCATTCTTCCACAAGAGTGACTCCTAAAAAAAACTATCGGTCACAATGGCATCCATATATGTATATAAACATTTGAAATGGTTATGAACATAACAAAAATGTACATACATAAATTGAATTAAGGTCAAGAGAACCTCCTTTGCCGCATTTCCATGGTTGTCATATTACCCCATGGACCGAACTAGCCACCTATCTGTCATATTTAGGTGTGATTCTACAACATACACCAAAGAAAGTCTTTCTTGACACATTTCCCAAGCCCAAAGTTTCTCATTTTTGTTCATTCTCTTTAATTATTTGTTCGGCCTCCTTTAGCTCATATTTATGTATGTTCTCTTTAGATATCCTATCAAAGGCCCATGGCTTTCCTTCCATGCCCAACAATTTTCCCTAGGCCCCAAGCATGACAATTGAAAGGAAATTTTTGAAAAAGAATGGAGACAACCAATACAAAAAGGGAAACCACAATAGCAATTATAAGAATTTCAACAGAACAACATAGTCGTGTGCAAATCTATAACCAAAATGATATCAATCCATGAAGTCAATAAATTAAATCCACAACAAATAAGAGTTAAAATAAAATAGTCTCCAAAAATCAATTTAATCCCCATGAGTCCAACGTTCATGGAACTTTCAGCCATCATGCTACTGTAAATTTTATAATTTTTCCTTTATCCATATTGATAACTCAATTGAAATTAGTCTCTTTATTAAGACCAACATTACCATATTTGAATAATATTTCAAACACTTTAGAAATATTTGGCCTTCTTATTGTGGCTAGCAGTCATGGTATCTTCAACCTCAAGGGGGGCAATTAGGAAACCATTAGGAAAACACATGGATCTATCATACTTATAGTTTATTACATTTAGAAAATCTAGCATAGGGCCTGCATGCAATCCCAAGTTAGCACAGAACCATTCCTTACATTGTTACTCCAAACATTCACTTTACACATGAAAATAATCAATATACAAGCCATGATCATAGTGTTATAACCAACACCTACAACCAGCAATTATCAAACCACTTGACTCTCTAATAGAGTTACAAACACTATTTCTCGAATCCACCAAGGCTCTCATCCATATAAAATATAGACCAAGGCATTCTCCCATCCAATAAACATAGAAATAAATATATAAAGTCAACCATATACAACTATACTATGAAATACAAGAAACACGGGGATTTTCCCAATCACTCATATCATATGAGCATTCACATGCATATTCCTCCCAATTGTGTAAGAACACACCATTTAAATGATCATGTGACAAACCATGCAAGAAGTTCTACCAATACCAAGGAACCAACAAGCATCCATCGTCACAACAATAGCGTTTCCAAACCTTCAAGTTGTCTAATGGTAAACACATGTAATACCTTTTCATTTTTCTATAAAATAAATCATACTAGAATATTCTTACAACCAACATACAAATCATAATAAAATGCTACGAATAACATGCATTCATATCCACATTCCACTACAACATTAAGAGCTAGAGCTCTACCCTAGCTCCAAAGATCCAAGCATTGGACCTACTACTTTGTTAATTATATAATAGGGTACCAATTTATTCCTAAAGGTCTAGGGTTGAACCTTTTCTATACTTATTCTATGATAGAGCCCATCTATTCCAATTATTGAATCTAGAAGCTTTGATACCAAACTATAGCATACCCCCTAGTATCCTTGGCCCCTACTAAGGGTCAAAGGAGGTAGTTACTCTGATTACCCAAACTCCAATGTCTCATTATGGAAATGGGGTTTAATTTTTTTTATCATCTTAAAATTCCTCAAAACTTAAAATGGATGATGTCGTTGTGTTCGTGTCATCGAGAATTTTCTAATAATATTAAATTTTCCTCAATCTAACTCCTAGATCAAAATATATGTCCAATCAAAGTATAGCTTATCAAATCTCACCACACCATCTGACCTACACCATCCAAGTCATAGCCATGTCATCGCCCACATGGTATTTCTACCCTAGTTTTTGACCTGTTCATGACCATGACACGTTATATCTTTCCATGTTCGTAAGACCATTACAAAATGAATATATATATATATATATATATACCTCAAGTATGCAGTTGCATGCCCCTCCATGGCCACATCACTCCGAGTGTGTTCCTTTGTAGTACACCATTGAAATTTCTAGAGAATATATTTGAGGTTATGTGGACCCCTTCTCCAATGCATCCCAACATCATTTATTGTAGCCATGAACTCAGGCTCCACCTTGTTGATTTTTCGAGTGTAAATTATACAATCATTTATTTTTGAGACTTCAAAATTAATTCCAATTATTTAGATTTTTATTTAGATGTAATTGTATCATTAAACAATTATACATTTATAGATTCAACCATAAATATAATGAAGTAGTAGCTATAAAAATGCACAAGAGATAGATGAGATTTACACTAGGAAAATCCACTTGGGGGAACCCAAGAACCTTTTTCTTAGAGAAATATTCAATTCAAATAGAGATATATCAAATTCAATGCATATGGTCACACTAGAAAACAAGATGATTTCACAATACAACCAACAAGATGTCAAGTCCAACTTCCTTCATTTGTCCACAAGAATCCTACTTCAACAACTAGGTCAAGGTTAGCAAGAATTTCCACGAAAAGTGCTTACAATTTGCCTTAGCCACCCCAGTCAAGGGATCTACAACATAGGTCTAAAGTTCATTCTTAAAAATACATAAAATCCATAGATTTTTGATCCTTTTCCACAGATAGTAGTCCCTAAGTTTCAACCTCTTAGCATAGAGTAACCACAAATATCTCGCCCTTTTCATTGAGAATTCATCATAAAAGACTCAGCCATTTCCAAAAATATCTTGGTGCTTTACACAAATAATTAACCATTGGGAACTCAATCCTTTCCACAAATATTTACCACACGGAACTTGACCCTTCTCATAGAGATTATGCCACGGGGAATGGCACCCTTTCATAGAGATTTTCCACGAGGAACTCAACCCTTCCCACAAAGATTATGCCATAGGGAACTCATCCCTTTCATAGAGATTTACCATAGGGAACTCAATCCTTCTTCACAAAGAATAGGTTTGATCCTTAAATACTTTGATGTGCTCCTTAATCCCTTCAATTTACTCCTCATATATCTTCCTATTGCTAGAAAGAAGATGTTATATGATGATGATTTGAATTACCCTTGGAGTGGAGATCAAATTATGTATTTATATATATTGAATGGGGTATGAATAGGTGCAACTTGGGGTGGAACCAACTTGATCACAAGGTAGGCTGACTTGACATCTTGTGGTGTCTAAAATCCAAATTTAAAAATTCAATTTCCCACTTTTGAAAAGGCCATGAAGGACATGCCTTATAAAACTATTCTTTCGAAAAATCAATAAATAAATCATCTTTTATAGTAAGCATGAATAACATGCTAAATGTACTTTCTCTTTCATCACAAATGTAATTTATATTTTATCTTTAGAAGTACAAATTTTACATTATGTTGACCAACCATAGCTACAAAATTCAACACCCCCTCTTAGTTAGGGAGATATTCATAATGACTGTCTAGATGTTCTTTTTTGAAATATTTTCTCTAAGAATAAGGTTTCAAACCTCACAACATTAACATCATAATCATCCAGGTCAATACTCTTGACCTATAACAATTATAGCATCCACTTAGTACCATTATATAGGTTAGCAAACCTAACCTATGGTACATCATTAATATCCACTAGGTACCATCATCCACACTAGCACACCTAGCCTATGGTACAACATCAATATCAACTAGTCACCATCATCGAGTCATTGGATTAACCTCATTTTATACAAAATCGTATAGGTTTTCCATCACCACAATCAAGCCTTAGGGAACATCCACATACCAACTTCACAAGGTTGGTCAAACCCTAGAGGACATCCACATCCTCACTCCACAAGGTTTACCATCACCATGATCAAACCCTAAATGACATCTATTTCCCAATTCCACATGCCCCACTCTAAGCCATATTCCACAGGACTCACTCCAGACAATGTTCCAGATGCCTCACTCCAGTCCATGATGGTATATTGTCTCACTGAATGAGTAATCAAGCCTGGTGCTAAAAGTCACTCACTCTTATAGAGCGACGAGCCAAAACACTGAAAGGAACCCACTCTTTAGAGTGACCAAGCCTTGAGGACCATTCTAATTTGGTTCAACTCACTTGACCTAAGAAGAATGATTATCCTCTTCTATATCACCATCACTCCCTCTCACTAAGAGAGGCATCAACAAGTCTCAACTTGTCCCCGAAGTAAAAAAGCTTCACCCAAGATAGAGGCTTCATGGGAATATAAATTATCTATTCATAAATATGAATATACTAGAGCCTCACTGCTCCCTTCTACACTACATCACGAATGTAGTGGTACTTGATCTCGATGTGCTTCAACCTGTTATGAAACACAGGGTATCAAAAAGCTTCACACAACTTTGATTGTCACAATATATCATGGTTGACTCCATCACATGATAAAATAATCCCTTGAGTAGTTTCTGAAGCCACTTTGCTTCATTACTCACCAACCAAGTTGCAATATACTTTGATTCCTACTCATTCAATAAATGTTCGTAGGACATAAGTAGCTTCTAGATGTACTATTCTCGTCTTTCGACATCCCCTACTCAATTAGAATCAGTATAATTCTACAATTGTATCTCATTATTTGAGACATATCTCCAACCATAGTACCATGCAAATATCTCAATATATAATCATGTCTTATTTCTACTGTAAAGTGAATGTCCAACCTAATACATCAAGGAATCAATCAACTGCATAGACTCAAAATATCTTAGCTTTAATAGATTGTTCACCATGGGAGTAGACATGGACTTATTATCAATCATTCCAAACTTCTAGTCCCAAATAGTAGTGCATCAAACAAAAATCCTTCATATCAACTTCAATAGCCAACTCCCTCTTAATCTAGAATCAAATGTTTCTACCATGACTACTCCTTTTGAAACATGAGCCCTTCTAACAAGATGTTAGAGACAAATCACATAGGATCAAATTTTATCAAAGATACCAAGCTCAATGTCTTCCTTAAGCATACAAAGTCTTATTCAATCATTAATATTCTCCTCATGTACCACAAGGTCTTGAGGTAGCCCTTATGTACACTTCTTTCATCGAGAAATATTATCCCTACATCCATCTGATATGTTATTCAACATAAATCATAAAAATAGATTTTAATAGAAGTGTACCTGATAAGATAACTCTTCATAGTTTTCTTCCTCTTACTGAGAAAATATTTCACTTTATAATTCTATTAAGTTTCTATATAATTCATATTGGATGTCACTGCTAAATTCTATTCAACATAGATACTTCAATCTTGATGATCAAAATACCCCCTTTGAATCTAGATATCTTCTAGTATGATATCTCTCAATAAAATTCCTTTTGTCACAAGGTTTTCTTTGTTATTTCAATCTTATAATTTGTTTTCTAAACCTAGGCAACCTTCACCATGTACCTACAATCCTCACCAAGAGTTCATGGAAGAAAAATTACAACCACCAAGGAATACAAAGACATGAGACTAATTACTAGCGAAATCAACAATAGTAATGATTAAAGAGATATAAAATGTGTATCTCTAAAAATGATATAAAGCCCCTCTTGATCTTGGACTTCATCAATCCATCTTGAAAATCAACCTTGTCTACATGATGTGATGAGCTAGGGCTTCTTCTTTCAGTGGGAACATCCCATCCCAGGGTTTTGTCCATAACCCTATGGTTTCTCTTATTCAAGCCCCTTTAGTTTGTTATGGTTCATGAACCCTAGATATCCAAATTTTAATATGCTATTTACACAAGTGATGAATCTATGGTTTCGTAAATAAACCCTAGAGTCTTTCAAACCTTATCTCTTCAAATATTTACATGTGCAATTCCCATTATTATAGCAAAGGTAAAAAAATGCTTCAAGCATTGATTCATATTCTTTCATTCTAAGTAATGAGAGGTTTTGAAAATGAGTTTGAATTAGGTCTCCCATATTAAAGAGGAACTTATTGCAATTGATCTTTTAAGGAAATATTTAGAGGTCAGGTCATATTGCAAGGCTTCTTCTACACATTTGATAAGATACTTCTATAGAGCTGACATAAATGTCTATAAAGTTTTAATTCAACTCATCTTTAGTATGTCAAATATTCTTGTCACTATAGCTTAGGATGTTTGCAAATGATTAAATTCTGGTAAGGATATTTCTTTTACTCACATCCTTTATATATTCTAGGTTTCGGTTATTATAAACTTTCTTGCTATAGTCATACTATTCTTTTAGCTGACAGGAATCATGTTACTAAAAATTCCATGTTTTTGAACATTTCTCCATTCATTCTCTTGATATAGTCTTAATAGATATATTATATTTGAATTGTGAGTACAAAAGTGGGCACAAACTTTCGTAGCTCCAATCTTAACATACCTTTGATCTCAAAAAGAAATACATACCTTGCAAACACCTTCTCTAGATTTAACATTGGTTGAGGCATTTTGAATTGTTTTAGATCACCCTTGAGATTTTAATGTATTTATTTTGAGGTCCTTTTAGTGATAAATTCTTTTCCACCTTCATGAGCTAGAACAAAGGCCTTCTTATTATTTCACACTAGGGCTTCTCCATAGACATAAAATGATTACTATAATTCCTTCTATCTAGGGTTCATAAGCAAGAGTATTATCAACATAGATGAAACTTAATCTATCTAAGATTTAGGGCTTATATCTATATCTATATCTATATATCTATATATATATATATAATATATCAAAACTTCTGAATAGTATATGTTTTCAACCTTCATTTTGGATTCTGATCTCAATTCTTCTTCCTTTCACCCACACTTTGATAGCATGTCGATTTTTGAGTGAAAATTATTAAAGCACTTATTTCTAAGACTTGATAATTACTTCTAATGATGCATTTGCTTATTTATCACTTCAATGTATCACTACAAAAATTATACATTCATAAATTTAACTATTAAGATAATGAATAAGTGGAGATCACAACACACAAGAGAGAGAAAATATGTACCCTAGGAAAACCCACTTGGGGAAAAACCCAACAACCATCTTCTCAGATAAATATTTAGTTCAACAAGAGATACATCAATGTCAATGCTTATGGTCACACTAACTAGAAATATGCTTTCACAAAACAACCAACAAGATGTCAAGTCCAACCTCCTCCACTTGTCCACAAGAATCCTCCTTGAGAAACTTATTTAAGGTCAACATGAATGTCCACCAAAAGCACTTACAATTTTCCTTAGCCACCTCGGTCAAGTGATATACAACATAGGGTTGAAGCTCAGTTTTAACAATAGATAGAAATCATAGAGTTTCATTCATGTTCCACAAATAGTAGTCACTGAATTTTCATCCTTTTAGCATAGATAATAACCATAGATTTCTCACCCTTCTTTCATAGTGAATTCATCACAGAAGACTCAACCCTTTAAACAGATATCTTGTCCCATTTCACATAGAATTCACCATAGGAAACTTAGCCCTTTCCATAGAGATTTACCATAGGGAACCCAACCCTTCTCACAAATATTATGACATAGGGAAATGGCGACTTTCACATAGATTTACCATAGGGAACTCGACCCTTCTCACATAGATCTTGCCATAGGGAACTCATCCCTTTCATAGAGATCTACCATAGGGAACCTAACCCTTATTCACAAAGAATAACCCTACTCATTAGATACTTTCATGAGGTCCTTAATACCTTTAATTTACTCAAACTTCTTCGTATGGCTAGACAAAATATGTTTTATGATGATGATCCAAATTTCCCTTGGAGTGGAGATAAAATTGTTTATTTATACGCACCAGATGAGCTCTAAAAAGGTGCCTTTTGGGAAAAGTTGACTTGATCACAAGGTATGCCGACATGACATTTTGTGGTGTCTAAAATACAAATTTAAAAATTCAATTTCCCTCTTGTTATCACTCCAAAATTTCTCTAGAGTTGTTGTGAAAGAAGTGATAGAGGTAACCACAAACCTACTTTGGAGATTAGGATCTAGCCTTCCTAACTCTCAGAGAGGGCTCTCGCTTTATGATTTAACTTTTTTAGTAAATTGGTTTTAGGCTAGCTATGATTGTACTTTGGTTTTGGTATTGATTTGGTGGTGGGATCACTGACTTAGATGGATAGAGGGATGTATTTTACCATTGAGCTATGGGGTCAAGTATCAAGCAAATAGGACTTGATTAAGTTCTAAAGATAGTGTTTATAGGGTAAAGTAGCTAAGTAAATTTCAGATATTAAGGTTGGATGGTGAAGTGGTTTTCAATTGGATCCAAGGAGCAATTAAGGATTCTGTAAACCAGATAATGATGGAAATGGTAGGGGTCAATTGAAACTAGGGAGAAACGAAGGATTCCCTAATCTAGATATCAGAAGAAAAAATTAAAATGCTTAACTGTTCAAGACAAGGTGTACTTAAACAAATTCTATAATATAATTCGAGTTAATTCATTCAATTTAGATAACATGCAAGTTTGTGAAACACTTAAGAAAATAATAATTTGACAAAAGAAAATACTTCATTGAAGTAGCTCAACACATGAATCCTATAATGCAATATCTTTATTACTCATTCCAGTCCACTGACTTGAAAAAATTGGTATAATGAACCCTCAGGTTACAAATCAATACAACTCTAAAAATTTCTAGCAATCCACCCTATATACTTCGAATTATGAAGTATTTATACAAAAATAGTTTACAAAATATCCCAAACTGTCTTGGGAATTAGTCTAGGAAAAAGAAATATCTTCATGCAAGAAGATAGAGATAGATATTCAACTACTGCAATCTGTCCCTGTTAATTAGGTTGTGTTGTCTTATTCTTTGATCTTTTATTGTTTATTCTCATTTGTTGTTGGTCTTCCACGCTAACTGTTCTTTTTATTTGTCTTTTAAATGATACTCTTTCATCTGAGTTGGACTTTTGCTTTTCTTTTACTGCACTATCTTCACTTTTCCTTTGCATTTTCTACAGTAAGTCATTTAATTTCTCCCAAATATCTCCATCTATTAATTTTATATTTACCATTTTTCTGTAGAATTCATTTGCTTCTATGTACTTTGCAAATGTGAGTCTATTCACAAAAAGGTGTTTTACCTCATGCTAGAGGTAAAACAGGTTCTCAAAGGTCTAGTACAAAACCTTTCCTGTAGGCATCCCTTTCATGGATGAATTATTGGCTTGATCTCTTTCCACTTCTCTGATCTTCCGGCTGTAGTCCTCATGAGGCATTAATCTGTCATTTATCACCAAGGGATTTGGCATACCTTTCTGCCTTAATTCATCAAACTTAACCATGAACCTGCTTATAGCCAACTGAATGGTTTGGCATTTTTCCTGAAGGTTCTTCATTAAATTACTCTAAGTGAGCACTTTTTTCACCTCTAGTATGGTGCCAGTATTGTCATCTATGTTCAACTCCTGCAATTCATATTTATTTTTAGAGTTAAGGAAGTGGATTATTCAAGTGGCTTCTTCTGGCATGTCTCCAAGTTTAACCTTAACTCTCTGAATTGCTTCTGTAGCCTCTTTGACTAAATCATTTTGTTCAAAGATGACTTGTATAGATAGCCAAATATCATTGACATAGTCAATGATATTGGCCCATAGCTGTTCTTTAGCTTGGGCAAGTGGTTCCTTCAATGTTAGCTCTTTCTCCAAATTATTCATTCTTTCAGTCAATCTGGTTGACTTTTGAACTTCATTCTTGTGCATAATCTATGCAACTTTCTTCTCATCCTCAAGACTTGTTATTTGTTCTTTTAGTTTATTTATCTTTGTGGTCTGAATGGACATGTCGTCCATTACTTTCACCAATTTTCTTGCCTCATCACTTGGCTGAGCTACTGTTGTTGTTGAACTTGTTGTTGATGTAGATGTTGTTTCAGCTAGAAGTGTTGTAGCCAGTGGAGCCGTGGGAGCTAATGAAGATGCCAAGGTTGATGGTACTGCTATAGTCACTGTTGGAATGGCAATGACAGTGGTTGTCTCAAGGATGGCCTATTTTAACTGTATCAAACTATCCAACTCCTTCTCCATTTCTTTTAATTGATCATTTAATTGGAGAATGAGATCTGTCATCTCTTCTTGCTGGGTTTGACTCTCAAGGACCTCCTTGGTCTATGGATGCTCTGAATGATGCAACTTTAGTTGCTTCTTCAAAGTAGAAATATCTTCATTCTTCTTCTTTATCAATTTCTCTGTAGCTTTGACATCATTGGGATTATACCCAAGATCAGTCACCAAGTCTTCCATTAACTTGATCCTATTGTCTTTGGCCTATGAGGATGCATTTTCTAACTTATACTATGATGTGATATTATCCAGTGAGCTTTGGGGTTTATAAACAGTCATATATTTATTTTTCATGGTGGAATAAATCATCTCACCTGCTTGTTTGTGGAACTCAATTTGGTCAATAGTGTGAACATCCCTAGCCAAAACTTCAAAATCAGTTTTCCTATAGTCTGCTGATGATTTGGGTTGTAGGACTGTAGGTTGCATAAATTTCATTTGCATCTTCCCAGTCTTAATGTCAAAAGCTGACATTAATATATTTTGATTTGTAGGTGTTTGTTTTAAGTACTAGGCATAAGTCTCACCCTTTAATGTCTCATTCCTCAACTTAATTTCCTTGTACTTCTCTCTAATATCTTTCTCTTTATCCACAAGCTTGCTAGATGAAGAGACTTCAATGCTAAGTTTCTTCTCAATAAGTTGAGTGTTTGAAGTGGAGGGCTAATGTGTTTCCTCTTAAACAGCTGGTCCTTTTCTCTTTCCCACCATTGTGTCAGTGTCAATAATTTCCACTGTCTCAATGGTGTCTTCTTATTCAGTTACAAGTTAAGCTTGGGCCTCTTCCTGTAACTGATCTCAAACTTGTCATATGTAGTGTCCATTGCTGAGATAGAACCTTCTTCCCTAGTTCTTTTCGCATTTCTATCTTCATTGGCCGGAGTTTGCAAAATAGGAGGAATATTCATTTGTTCTTCTAGGGCTGGAACCTGTAGAAACGAACTAGTATCAATCTTCTTTTCCAAATATATCAAAGTATTCTCCAGATCTACTACAATATTCTACACATCTATCAAAGTGTTTTCCAACCATTCTGACTGGTTGGATAATCTCTCAATGTTTCGCCTGGGATCATGTATGAAAGGACTCAATTTGAATTTGAGCCTTAGTTTATTTATGACTCCATGAGGGTCCTATTTCCACATAAAACTACTATTGAAATTCATTTGTTGTAAACTTTTATTTGCATCTGGTCCAACTTCCCTATTATTACAAATAAAGGGGCCCAATTGATTTTTCATTTTGAACTGGGTCTTCTTCCTAGCTAATAGGAGATTAACTTCATCAGAGTTTATAATCTACCTAAAGTACTCTAATGCAAATATCCTCATGGTGAGGTATTTTGGCAACCTGTAGGGAGTGAGTTGGCATCCATACATTCTAATTTTTGTGTGGTCCTAGTATACATACCAGTCTCCCACTCTACTGTTCTTAGCCAACTATAAAACTCTTTTAATATCCTGACTGATCCTAGGCTAATAGCTATTTGTTACCATGTTTACAACTGGATGGACAAATGAATTAATGAATTATTTATAGGAAAAAATAGTGGAGTATTTTTGGATCAATGGTGTCCAATAGATGATAGACCTTTGATTACCTTTGGTGTCTAACTTTTGGATGCTGATTGGAAATTTGTCTGATTGAAAGTACAAGAACATATGAAATAACACTGATGAATAATTGAAGACTCTCTCAGTTGGTAATCTTATAAACTTTTCATGGATTCTGTCTACTATGAACTGAGCATAGTTGTAAATTGTAGCAGTAGGCTTTCTTAGGGAAAATATAGAAAGGAAAGCAATGACAACCACATCCACATGTTCATCTGTGGTGTACCCTAGAATGCAAGAGAGCATGGTTATAATTTGTCTACCTCTCTCAAAGAAAATGGTGGCAGCATATGGAGGACTATTTGTAGGAGTATAAGACTCCTCTATGATGAAGGTTTGAAAAATTTGAGCCTTCTTGGGAAGGTCTAGCTTGATGTAGAGTTCAAGTAAGCCTCCAATGGAGAGTGGGGACTCATTTAGGCCTGGTTGGATTTGTAACATTTGATTTATTGATTCTGTTGTAATAGTGAATAGAACCTATTGGTCAGGGATGACTATGGATCTTTGACTGGGAACATAACAAGCTTGGCAGAAGTGGATGATTTCTAGGAATGGGTGTACTTCTGGGAACAATTACTTGGGAAAATTGGACTCCCATAGGTGAATGTCATCATTCTGGTTCAAAAACTTATCTTTACTCCAATAGAGAAGTTTCAATAGGTAAGTAGGGGAAGCATTGTAATTGATTTGAAATTCTTTATTGGCTAATGGAAGGTGGTTAATGTCCAAGTGAGGAGTTTGTAGAGGTCTTACATCCATAGAGGTTTTGGAAGCCATAATTTGGTTTATTGAATTGAATTACTCTTTCTATGGCTTTGGGAATAATGTTTAGAAGCTCTGGAACAATAGGGAGGGTAATAATAGTCTGTAAAAACGGGTTTGGGTGCACAATATGTTTCTCTTCAATTCAGGAAATATTTCTAATTAATTTAATTAATTAACCTTAGATAATTACTGTGTATAACTTTAACTTACATGGTCATTCTAGTTATATCAAGAATACCTGGAAATTTGAAGGTTTGGTGCGCAGATGGGGTTCTTTGGTGGCAACAGGGGCTTCTAAGGCTTCAATTTGTCAATTCGTTGCTTCAATTTAGTGTTTGCAATGTCTTCAAGTGGTAAAAGGTGGTCAAATTGGTTGCATAAAAGTTCTGGGTGGCTGAACTGGTTAACAGAGGTTTGTAGTGAAAACAAGCGAAAAGGGAAAATTGGGAGTTTTTCGGCCTTTTAACCAATAACGGTTACATTTTGGCACGGAATTTATTTGGGCAGTTTTGGTTTTGGCAAGGAAGTGGTTTTCGGTGATATTGCACCACTTTTAGATGGAGGGAAGTATTTTTCGTGAGTACGTGATATAACCTGGTGCTGCCACATAGCCAAATAGCACTCAACGAAAACCGCAAATCTCGTGTGCTCTTGGGCCGTTTAACTTTCAGGCGATGAATATGCATGATATGGTTCTGCATCGTTGGGTCTGGGGGTGGGAGATCGGAGGGATATAATGCAGTGAAGTTGCACAGACAGAGTCAGGAAGGTGGTTAGCGGGGCCCGAGGGTTTAATTACAATGAACTGTAATTAATTAAAAGGTAATGACAAGATTTTAAACATAGGGAATGGGTTCATAAAGGTGGGCACCATGGGTTATATGGCGGGGGTTTTAATTATACACCAAGGGTTGGTGGTTTAAAAAGGTTGTCAAGAAATATTAACGTGGGGGAGTTATAAAGTGGGACTTTAGGAAAAACTTAGGATAAAGGGTTTTTGTGGATTTTTAAGGGGAAAAGGGAAATTAATAAGGGGGGAATGTAATATTTGTAATGGGAATAGGTTTCACACTAGAGAAAGGGGTTTTGGGAAGGGGGAATTATTTTTGAAGGGTAATATCTAGGGAAATGTGTGAAACCAAGGGGTAAAAGGTCAAAATGAGGGGAAATGTTGTTTATAAGTAATGAAGGGATAATGAGGGGAAATTAGTAAACTAAGTATGTGGAGGTCTAGCGAAATGAGGGGAAATTAGTAAATAAGCTTTAGTGAATATCCTTTCTCTTTCAAAATTCCTCCTGTACATGAAACATAGGATCAAGTATGATGAATGTGCTTTTGACTTAGCATCCTTGAGAACTTGCAAAACTTCTTCTATCTACCCTTTTGCAAAGTCTTTTTCCATTGCTCTTTGGAATGTAGCTCCAACATTCATTAGTCCAAAGGGAATTTTCAAATACATGAAAGTACCCCAGGGAGTGGTAAATGCAGCCTTTGCTTGATCCTCTAGTTGAACTAAGATTTGGTTGTATCCAGAGTATCCATCACGCAATGAAATTCTAGATGAGCCTACTACCCTCTAGAGAATGTGGTCCATTTTAGGGAGAGGGTAGTTATTGTTTAATGACACTTTATTCAAGTTCATTTAATCAACACACAGTCTAATTTCTGATGTTTTCTCTCTAGTAGTGACCAAATTAGAGACCCAATCTTAATATCTAATTGGTGCTATGATTTGTTCATCATACATCCTTTTCACTTCTTTTTCTATTAATGGAATAAGAACTGATTAATTCTCCTAAGATTTTGTTTAAAAGGTTTCTGATCATCTTTGATGGGTATCTTATGTTGCATAATGTTGGTATCATATGACTTAAGGTCTTCATAACTTCAGGCAAAGACATCTTGAAACTCGTTAAATAGATTTTTGTATTTCAGCTTTTCATCTAGAGGTAATGCTTTGGATATTTTGATAAGCTTGGTTTTTTCTTTTGTTCCGATGTTACATTATTCTATGTCTACTCTTAAAGGCTCCATTTTTGGTTTCATAGATACATCATTTGAATCAAATAAATATTCTAATGCGACTAATCCCTTAGAAAAAACTTATTTTTAAGGTTTAAAATCTCAGAATCATCATTGATTATTTCTTCTATTTCTACTTTTTATAAATTTTCTATTTCTACTTTGGTAAATTTAGTGGGTTTACCTACATATAAAGCATTGATATCTATCTCACTATCTATGATGTTATCTACTATACAATCAATATCTATGTTATAGTTTTGAAACTCTCTTTTAGCATTCATGAAACCATAGATTTGAGAATCTTGTGAAAATATCTGCCAATATTTCAAATTGTCATGTATGACAGGTCTGTGTCTTACTTCTGTAGTGTACTTGTGGTTGGGCGGAAACGGTAGTTTGCAAGTGTTAGCAAAAGTAGCCAAACTGTGGGCTTGCATGTTACTCCTACACCTGCTCCTAATATATTTACATAACCATCAAAATCTAAGTGCCATAGAGACTCATGAAATATGTTTTCACTATCAGGTGCTTTGTATTTTTCTTCTATAGCTGTGATCTCATTTTTTCCATTGTCTGAATTAGACAAGATAAATGAGTCCATATTGGAATGCATGGAGTATATAGGGTATTTCCGTGGTTTTTCTGAAGTACTTACCATATTTTTCATCAAGGTTTCTCTATAAAGTTTCCTTTGTTGACAAAAAATAGAGATGGTGGCATATGACATGTCCAACTATAGAGATCCCTGCAATTTTTCTCCCCATGAGCGAGATAATAGCATTCCGTACTTTGGTGGGATATCAGCAATTACTATGTCCATGACAATACCCTTTGTTGGGCACTCGACTAGAGTCACACAAAAATATTTAATCAGGCCAAGGCATTTGACTTGGATAGAATCAAAGGAAAACAAGTCCTTGTATGGTCTAGTGATATCTAAGTTTAATCTCTCCATGATTGCTTTAGGCATTAAGTTATGGGATGCTCCTGAGTCTAGCATAGCATTATGTATGATTTTATCATGAAAATTTAAGATGATATAGAATGGATGGATACCCCCTTGTTAATGTTTTCCATTTACTTCTAGACCAAACAATAACTCGGGTTGATCATCATTAACATTTACAACATCTTCTCCTTCACATATGTTTAAGGGTTCAATGATTTGTGTTCAGTATGATTCATTTTTCACTAGCTCAGTCAAAGGAACTGATATTTTTAACTTGGCTATCTCAGTCTTAATGTTGAATAGAAATTGAGTTTTGCCTGATTGTATGAGATCTTCCTTAGCAAATGTGGTCTGTGTACCTTTACCTTCTTTTTCAACATTTGGCAACTCAGTTTGTTGCCAGCAATTTTGTTTTGAATTCTCTTATTTGGAATGGGTTGAGTAATAGTTTTAGTTTGAGTTTTAGCTGAAGTTATATCTACAATTTTTGGGCTGGAAGTCTCCTGAGTTCCTCTAGGGAGAATTTGTAGAACTTTGGTCACAAGAGCTTCTGTTATTTTCTTAGTTTGTGTTTGGACTGATGTTTTAGTGGTAATTTCAGTATTCTTTTTTCTTCTAAGGCTATATTTTTGTGAACTTCATAGATAGCAGATTCATAACCTTGTTTGTAGTCAAATGACTCCCCAGATTCTAATTTCGATTTTTGTAACATGTACATTTCTTGTTCTTCCTAAGTAGAAAAAACATCATCTTCATTTTTAATCCCTAATAGGTTTATCTAGGTGTATTCCTCTTCTTCATGGTTTTGTGAACCCTCAGCATATTTTTCTTGGAAAGGAGGTCTAATCTATTGATCTGGTATAGCATCTCTTGTTTTTCCAGTGTTAGGATTTTTCCTAAAGTTGGGGTTTCCTATTGGGGGTGCCTGTTGATTTTCACACTGAGTTTTCTTTCCATGTTTTCTAATCTATCCATTATTCTTTCTACACTTTTGACTAAACTATCTATTTTACCATCTGAAGTGGAGGTTTCCTCTTTAATGACAACTCTCTCATTACTCATCCTAGCTTTCTTATCTAATAAATTTTCTTCTACACTAACAGTATTACTTTGCATCTGTTCCAATGTTTCAGAGTTTCTTTTCCTCAACTAGTAAGACATGTCAGTGTCAAAACCATCAAGAAATTTGATTAATGTTATGTCAGATGGAGGTTTAATATCTGCAGATATTGCATTATAGATATTGTTGAACCTAGTACAATAATCCTGAATAGGTTCATTAGTAGCTCTTCTAATGTTATCATATTCAGACAATATTTGCAAGGGGTTTTTATTTCTTTCCCATCTATCAATAAACAATCTATGGAAAGCAGCTAAATCAGAAATATGATTAGCAGGTAAACCTTTGAACCATTTTTAAACATCCCTTGTCAATATTTGGACAAATAACCTCATTTTCACATCAGACTCATCAATCTCGTGAAATTCAAAGTAATGAGTCATTTTATTCACATGTTGTTGGGAAGTATATTGACTAGTAGCATCAAACAAAAAGATTTTACTTTGATAGTCTTGGGGCATGCCATGTAGTTGGGTTGGTAAAACTAGAGGTGTGTATCTGTATGCCATGGCTAAAATTTTGGTTTGATTGGGGGGAAAAGTAGTGGTGCTTGAAGAAGAAATTGAGAAAGCTGTAAATGAACTTGAGATGTTTGGTTGGAGAGGAAGCTGAGGTATGAATGGTTTAGGGGAATGAACTGTGGTGGATATTATGGGTGAAGTGGTAGTAAATGAAGCTATATTTACAGTTTTGAAGACTCTATGGAAATTTTAGGGGTAGCATCAGTTAAGGCAGCTAATTCAATTGATTGTTGAAAATAGGCCTCATCTATATGGCTTATCAAGGTTAAGGTTAAAGCTTCTAGTTTATCAAAAGTATCCAAAACATGTTGATCTAAATCTAGATGTAGAAGAACCTTTTTTTACTCAATGAATTGAATAAAATTAGGGTCTATTACAGTTTCATGAATTGAATTTTCTGATTTGGTTCTAAACAAAGAAAGCTCAAATGATAAATCAAACTGAATATACTCTAAACTTCATAATTCTTTAGGAAGGGATTTTCTTTAATTAATTGACTACTACTTCCTTGAGTTTCTACCTTTTTTTATTTTCTTAAAATTCTGTCAGAGTCATCAACTATTGTAGCAGGGTTTCGATCTGGATTTGTCTTGGCATAGTGTGTTCTTTTGGGAGCTAGAATTTTAATTTTTTAATTGTCTTATGAAACCTTTTAACAACTCTAAAATAATCTTAAGGTGCAAAAGATGAGATTTAATATTTCCTCAAAGTTTTATTACACTAAGGATCGAGTTCCCCAGTATGGTCGCTAGTATGTTATCACTACAAAATGTCTCTAGAGTTGTTGTGAAAGAAATGATATAAGTAACCACAAACCTACTTTGGAGATTAGGATCTAGCCTTCCTAATGCTCAGAGAGGGCTCTCTCTTTATGATTTAACTTTGTTTAGTCAATTGATTTTAGGCTAGTTATGATTGTACATGGGTTTTGGTTTTGATTTGGTGTTGGAATCATTGACTTAGATGGATAGAGGGATGTATTTTACCATTGGGCTATGGGGTCAAGTATCAAGCAAACAAGACTAGATTAAGTTCTAAAGATAGTGTTTACAAGGCAAGGTAGCTAAGTAAATTTCAGATCTTAAGGCTGGAAGGTGAAGTGGTTTTCAATCAAATCCAGGGAGCAATCAAGGGTTCCTTAAACTAGATAATGAAGGAAATGGTAGGAGTCAATCAAAACTAGGGAGCAATGAAGGATTCCCTAATCTAGATATCAGAAGAAAACATTAAAATAATTAATTGTTTAAGACGGAGTGTATCTAAACAATTCTGTAATATAATTCTAGTTAATTCATTCAATTTAGATAACATGCAAGTTTGTGAAACACTTAAGAACATAGCAATTTTACAAAATAAAATACTTCACTGAAGTAGATCAACACATGAATCCTATAATGCAATCTCTTTATTACTCAGTCCAATCTGCTGACTTGAAAAAATTGGTACAATGAACCCTCAGGTTACAAATCAATACAACTCTAGAAATGTCCAGCAATCCACCCACTATACTTCCAATTATGAAGTATTTATACAAAAATAGTTTACAAAATATCCCAAATTGTCTCGGGAATAATCTAGGAAAAAGAAATATCTTCATGCAAGAAGATAGAGAAAGATATTCAACTGCTACAATTTTTCCCTATTTATTAGGATCTGTTGTCTTATTCTTTGATATTTTGTTGTTTATTCTCATTTGTTGTTGCTCTTCCATGCTCACTATTCTTTTTTCTTTGTCTTTTAATGGATACTCTCTCATCTGAGCTAGCCTTCTACTTTTCTTTTACTGCATTATTTTCAATTTGCATTTTTTATAGTAAGTCATTTAATTTCTCCCAAATATTTGCATCTGTTAATTTGTTATTTACCATTTTTCAATAGATTTCATCTGCTTCTGTGTACTTTTCAAAGGTTGGTGTGTTCACAAAAAGGTGTTTTACCTCATGTTGGAGGTAAAATAGGTTCTCAAATGTCTAGTACAGAACCTTTCTTGTAGGCATCCCTTTCATGGATGAATTATTGGCTTGATCTCTTTCCACTTCTCTAATATTCCTATTGTAGTCCTCATGAGGCATTAATTTGTCATTTATCACCAAGGGATTTGGCAGACCTTTCTGCCTTAAAGCATCAAACTTAACATGAACCTGTCTATAGAAAGCTACATGGTTTGGAATTTGTCCTCAATGTTCATCATTAAATTCCTCTTGGTGAGCGCTTTTCTCACCTCTAGTATGGTGCCAGGCCTGTCAACTATGTCTAGCTCCTACAATTCATACTTATTTTTAGAGTTAAGGAAGTGGATTATTCTAGTGACTTCTTCTGGCATGTCTCCAAGTTTAGGTTTAACTCTCTCAATTGCTTCTATAGCCTCTTTGACTAAATCATTTTGTTCAAAGATGACTTGTATAGATGGCCAAATATCATTGACAGATTCAATGATATTGGCCCATAGCTATTCTTTAGCTCGGGCAAGTGGCTCCTTCAATTTTAGCTCTTTCTCCAAATTATTCATTCTTTCAGTCAACCTGGTCGACTTCTGAACTTCATTCTTATGCATAATCTGTGCAAGTTTTTTCTCATCCTCCAGACTTGTTATTTTTTCTTTTAGTTTATTTATCTCTATGGTTTAAATGGACACATTGTCCATTTCTTTGACCAATTTGCTTGCCTCATCACTTGGCTGAGCTTCTGCTGTTGTTAAACCTGTTGCTGATGTAGATGTTATTCCAGCTATAAGTGTTGTAGCCTGGAGCTTTGGGAGCCAATGAAGTTGCCAAGGTTGATGGTACTGTTGTAGTGACTGTTGGAATGGTAGTGGTAGTGGTTGTCTCAAGACTGGCCTGTTTTAACTGTATCAAATTGTCCAACTCCTTCTCCATTTCTTTTAATTGATCATTTAATTGGAGAATGAGATCCATCATCTCTTATGCTGGGTTTGACTCTCAAGGACATCCTTGGTCTATGGATTCTCTGAATGAGGCAGCCTTAGTTGCTTCTTCAAAGCAACAATATCCTCATTATTCTTCTTTATAAATTTCTCTGCATCTTTGACATCACTAGGATTATACTCAACCTCAATCACCAAGTCTTCCATTGACTTGATCCTATTGTCTTTGGCCTATGAGGATGCATTTTCTAACTTGTACTGTGCTATGATATTATAAAGTGAGCTTTGGAGTTTGTCCGTAGTCATATCTCTATTTGTCATGGTGGAATAAATATTCTCACTTGCCTATTTGTGGAACTCAATTTGGTCAATAGGGTGAACATCCATAGCCAAAACTTCAAAATCTATTTTCTTGTAGTCTGCTGACGATTTGGGCTACGAGACTGTAGGCTGCATGAATGTCATTTTCATCCTCCCAGTCTTAATGTCAAAGGCTGATATTAATCTATTTTGATTTTCACGTGTTTGTTTGAAGTATTGGGCATAAGTTTCAGCCTTTAATGTCTCATTCCTCAACTTAACTTCCTTGTACTTCTATTTAATATCTTTCTCTTTATCTACAGGCTTGTTGGATGAAGAGAATTCAATGATAAGATTCTTCTCAATAAGTTGAGTGTTTGAAGTGGAGGGCTGATGTGTTTCCTCTGAAACAACTGGTCCTTTGCTCTTTCCTACCATTGTGTCAGTGTTAGTGATTTCCACTAGCTCAATGGTGTCTTCTTACTCAGTTACAAGATTAAGCTTGGGCCTATTCCTATAACTGATCTCAAACCTATCATCTATAGTTTCCATTTCTGAGATAGAACCTTCTTCCCTGGTTCTTTTTCCATTTCTATCTTCATTGGCTCGAGTCTGCAAAATAGGAGGAATATTCATATGTTCTTCTAGGGCTAGATCTTATAGAAAGGAACTAGTATCAATCTACTTTTCCACATCTATCAAAGTATTATCCACATCTACTACAATATTCTCCACATCTATCAAATCATTTTCCAACCATTCTGACTGGTTGGCAAATCTCTCAATGTCTGACCTGGGATCATGTATGAAAGGACTCAATTTGAATTTGAGCCTTAGTTTATTTATGACTCCATGAGGGTCAAATTACCACATAAAGCTGCTCTTGAAATTCATCTACTGTGAAATTTTATCTACCTCTATTCCAGCTTCCCTATTATTACAAATAAAGGGGCCCAATTGATTTTTCATTTTAAACTGGGTCTTCTTCCTAGCTGATAGGAAATTAACTTCATCAGAGTTTATAACTTGCCTAAAGTACTCTAATGAAAATATCCTCATTGGGAGGTATTTGGGTAGCTTGTAGGGAGTGAGTTGGCATCCATATATTATGATTTCTACATGGTCCTAGTATAGATACCAGTCTCCCACTCTATTGTTCTTAGCCAACTGTAAAACTCTTTTAATCCCCTTACTCATCCTGCGTTTATAGCTACTGGTTAGCATGTTCATAACTAGATGGACAAATGAATCAATGAAGTATTTATAAGAAAACAAAGTGGAGTATTTTTGGATCAATGGTGTCCTATAGATGACAAATATTGGATTTCCTTTGGTGTCTAACTTTTGGATGCTGACTGGAAATTTGTCTGAATGAAAGTACAAGAACATATGAAATAACACTGATGAATAACTGAAGACTCTCTTAGTTGGTAATCTGATAAACTATTCATGGATTTTGTCTGCTATGGATTGAGCATAGTTGTAAATTGTAGCAGGAGGCTTACGTGGGGACAAGATAGAAAGGAAGGAAAGGACAACTTCATCCACATGTTCCTCTGTGGTGTACCCTATAATGCAAGAGAGCATGGTTATAATTTGTCTGCCTCTCTTAGAGAAAATGGTGGCACCATATGGAGGACTATTTGTAGGAGTGTGAGACTCCTCTATGATGAAAGTTTGAAAAATTTGAGCCTTCTTGGGAAGGTATAGCGTGATGTAGAGTTCAAGTAAGACTTCAATGGAGAGTGGGGTCTCATTTGGGCCTGGCTGGATCTATAGCATTTGATTTATTTATTATGCCGTAATAGTGAATAGAACCTATTGGTCAAGGGTGACTAGTATATTTGACCAAGAACATAACAAGCTTGGTAGAAGTGGATGATTTATGGGAATGGGTGTACTTCTAGGAATAGGTACTTGGGAAAATTGGACTCCCATAGGTGAATGTCATCATTCTGGTTCAAAAACTTGTCTTTACTCCAGCAATGTAGTCTCGGTAGGTACGAAGGGGAAGCAATGTCCATGGTTTGAAATTCTCTGGCGGCTAATGGAAGGTGGTCAATGTCCAGGTGAGGAGTTTGTATAGGTCTTACATCTAGAGAGGTTTGGGAAGCCATAATTTGGTTTATTGAATTGAATTACTCTTTCTGTGGCTTTGGCAGTAAGGTTTAGAAGCTCTAGAATAGTGGGCAGGGTAATAATAGTGTGTAAAAAGGGGTTTGGGTGCACAATAGGTTCCTCTTCAATTCAGGAAGGCTTTTTAATTAATTTAATTAATTAAAATTAGATAATTACTGTGTATAACTTTAAATTACAGGGTCGTTCTAGTTATATCAAGAATACCTAGAAATTTGACGGTTTGGTGTTCAGACGAGGTTCTATGGTGGCAGCAGAGGCTTCTAAGGCTACAATTTGTCAATTTGTTGCTTTAATTTGGTGTTTGTAATGTCTTCAGGTGGTAAAATGTGGTCAAATTGGTTTCACAGAGGTTCTGGGTGTTTGAATCAGTTAACAAAGGTTTACAGTGAAAACAAGTGAAAAGAGAAAATTGGGGCTTTTCTGGCCTTTTAACCAATAATGGTTACATTTTGGTGCGAGATTTATTGAATGAACAATGGGCAGTTTTGGTTTAGGCGGGGAAGTGGTTTACAGCAATATCGCACAACTTTTGGATGGAGGGCGGTATTTTTTGCGAGCACGCAATATAACTTGGTGCCGCCACGTAGCCAAACAACGCTTGGCCAAAACCGTGAATCTCGCGGGCTCTTGGGTCATTAACTGTCGGACAATGAATCTGCACGATATGGTTGTGCATCATTGGATCTGGGGGTGAGAGATCAGAGGGATATCGTGCAGTGAAGTTGCACGGATGGAGTTGAGAAGGTGGTTAGCAGGGCGTGGGGGTATAATTACAATGAACTGTAATTAATTAAAAGGTAATGACGGCATTTTAAACATAAGGAATGGGTGAGGCCATGGGTTATATGGCAGGGGTTTTAACTATACACCAAGGATTGGTGGGTTAAAAAGATTGCCAGGAAATATTAACATGGGGGAGTTATAAAGCGGGACTTTAGGAAAAACTTAGGATAAAGGGTTTTTGTGGGTTTTTAAGGGGAAAAGGGAAATTAATAAGGGGGGAATGTAATATTTGTAATGGGAATGGATTTCACACTAGGGAAAGGGGTTTCGAGAAGGGGGAATAATTTTTGAAGGGTAATATCTATGGAAATGTGTGAAACCAAGGGGTAAAAGGTCAAAATGAGGGGAAAGGGTATTTATAAGTAATGAAGAGATAATGAGGGGAAATTAGTAAACTATGTGGGG
Organism: Pinus taeda; assembly: GCA_000404065.3. Lineage (NCBI taxonomy): Eukaryota > Viridiplantae > Streptophyta > Pinopsida > Pinales > Pinaceae > Pinus > Pinus taeda. Next base: position 142,726 of record APFE031710909.1, read on the forward strand.
GTCTAGTGAAATGAGAGAAAATTAGTAAATAAGCTTTAGTGAATATCCTTTCTCTTTCACAATTCCTCCTACAAATAAAACATAGGATAAAGTATGATGAATGTGCTTTTGACTTAACATCCTTGAGCACTTTCAAAATTTCTTCTACCTACCCTTTATTTGCTCTGGCATTTTTTCTTCATTCATCGGGTGCATTTGAGTTTTGACCCTTTATTCTTTTTTTTTTTTATAAGAAAACTATTTAATTCTAACCTTATAACATCCAATGGCTCAGATTAAACTGATGAGCTCATTATTATTCTCTATCTAACTACTGATCTTCCAAGATTAAACAATTTGGCTAGATATTTATTCTCTGTCTATCAACATGAAATTTAAAGCATGAATGAGTCAACATTAAACTATTTGACCATCATGGATTGTGGCATTTTTGAGAAGATGCACGCAATCTTATTTTGCAAAGTATAGTAAAAAGTAGTGGAATTTGAATTTGCACACTTTCATGGTCTATTCTTATCTCTTTTTAGGGTTCGTATTTTTTACGTTTTTGATCTTTTTATTTCTTTTTGTCCTTTGATTATTCTTTTAGGACATACCCTCTTTACATTTTTTAATTTTAATATGAAAAAACATTTTGCAGAAAGAAAAAATATGTACAATATTACAAGATTGACCCTAGCCAATTCAAAATTATGAATCCTATTATTATATAAGACCCTAAAAGTGGCTCCACATGGGGATGACATTTCCTGGTGAAATGTCAAGAACTTTAAGATCAGTAGAATTTGAATCTTTGATTGTGGTTTCACTGTAACTACTCCTCTATGATCTGTTTTATTGATACATATGATGGTACACCTTTCAAAGCTCAAGGCCTTCTCTTCGAGCTTCAACCTCAAAATATTACCATCCAATCCAATCTAAACTTTGCAATCTTATACACAATGAGAAAAGTAAAATGAACTACTGTTAGTCTGTGGATAATTAATGCTTCAACATTCTACCATTGACTGGTCCTCTTGGTATATCTGTTTTGTCTAAGTGTCTCAAGAAAAATGCATTGTTACCTCTGTAACCATAAATGATGTAAGGGCCTTGCCATAGGAAATCAAATTTACCATGTTTACCCTTTTCTTCTCTTCTAGAATCCCATTTGAGTACTTTTTCACCTATGTAAAAATTGTCAACTTTGGTCTTCTTGTCAAAAATCTTTTTGATTTTATCCTGGATCACTTGTGATTTGACATAAACTTCTTCTCTAGTTTGCTGCAAGTGTATTGTCTAATTTATTCTCATTTGGATGCCATTTGGTTCTACTTGCAACTCTTGAATCATTTTCATCACTGGGACTCCTAAGGAGGATGGAAAAACTACATCCATTCCATATACTAGCTGGTAAGGAGATGTACCAATGGCCATTGTGTTAGTTAGTCTGTCTTCCCATAAGGCATTAACCAACTTTTTGTTCTAGGCCTTCTTATTATCTTCTAGTAGTTTCTTGATGATATTGACAAGCCTTTTGTTTGAAGATTCTGCAATTCCATTACCTTGAGGGTAATAGGCAGTGGAATGGCCAAGGATAATGTGATATATGTTAGAAAAGTCTACCATTTTCTTGGATTTGAAAGCAACTGCATTACCAATAATGAGATTTTGGGGGCATCCAAATATTGAAAGGATATTGTTCTCAAGGAATGAGATGATGACAGTGTCTGTGGCTTGTCTAGAAGGGATGGCTTCTATCCATTTAGTAAAGTAATTAGTGGCTGTCAAAATCCATTTATGTTGGGTTGAGGAAGATGGGTGAATTTTCCCCAATGAATTCTAAACCCCATTGTTGAAAAGGCATTTTTGTGGAAATGGGTTTGAGAGGTAATGTTAAGAGCTTCCTTTTGCCCTCAAATATTTGGCACTTATGACAGGAGGTCACATATTTATTAACATATGCAAAGAGGGTGGGCCAATAAAAACCCACCCTTAAAATCTTATCAATAGTGGTTTTCCAGTATAGGTGTCCTCCGCAATCTCCTGCCTGAAATTCTTGAATAACTTTGTCAGCTTCATCTTTTAGTAAACAATTCAATAGAATGCCACCATTATCTTTCCAAAATAAAGTATTGTCTATGATACAATATTTTACTAATTTCATTTTCAAAAATATACCTTTAGTTATAGATAAACCAAGAGGAGCTTGTAGGTTTAGTAAAACAAATATGATATATGCATACCAAGGTGAATCTATGGAAGGTTCATTGATCTGTGGAGGCACCATCTCTTCCTAATCATCTAGGGCACCAATGAAATTTATATCTAAGGCCTGAAAGTTCGATTCAACCATGAGTTTAGCTAAACCTTGGCCTTTGATAAGTTTTGTAGGCTTTATTTCTATGTCATATTCCAAAATAGTGGCAATCCATTTGCCTCTCTCTCCTTTAGGCCCATTCTGTGTCAGAATGTCCTTTGCTACTAAATTTGGAACATAAGAAATGATGTGTGAATATAAGATGTACAACTTTCACTAAAGCAAGTGCTTGTTTTTCCATTATGTTGTAATTTAGTGTAGCATCTATCAAAGATTTTCTGAAAAATGCAATAAGTTGCTCATAACCTTGATCATTCTTTTGCAACAAGACTGTTGCAATAATATGTTCTGAAGCAAAAGAAAAAATTATAAAATCTTTTTTGAAATCAGGACTTACGAGGAATGGTGTTTTAGTAAGGGCCTCTTTGATTGCCTCAAAATACTATTTAGCCTCTACTATCCACTTAAGTGATGAGTTATTTAGTTCTCTTATTAGTTTTTCTAAGTTAGAAATGAATCTCCTGAGAAAATTTATTTTGCCTAAAAATTATTGTAATTCCTTGATGTTTCTAGGATGAGAGATGTTCAAGATTGTCTCTATTCTAGCTGGATCTATTCTAATTCCTTCTTTTGATATTATGTGACCCAAGAGTTTATCTTCTTCTAGACCAAAGAGTTTCCTTTTGGGATTTAAGGAAATACCAAATTTTCTATATTTAATGAAAACTCTTCTTAAGTGATCTAGATGTTCATTATCTGATTTGGAAAACACTGTGATGTCATCTTGGTAAACCAATAGAAATTCATGGATTTCTTTTGCAAAGGCTATGTCCATTTCTCTTTGGAATGTAGCTCCAGCATTCATTAATCCAAAGGGAATTTTCAAATACATGAAAGTACCCCAGGGAGTGGTAAATGCAGTCTTTTCTTGATCCTCTGGTTGAACTAAGATTTGGTTGTATCCAGAGAATCCATCAAGCAATGAAATTCTGGATGAGCCTACTACCCTCTAGAGAATGTGG
>APFE031710912.1:0-22971 GCA_000404065.3 Pinus taeda
ACGTTGGCGCAGGCCGTGGACTATTTCCCTCTCTGAGGGTTTTAACCATGTCAAAATACTGGTGTATTGATCTGTGATTTGTTTGTGAGCGGTGTCCTTTTGGTGTTCTGTCTGAGGAACTTACCCTGTAAATTTCTACACCAGTGACATAAATGACTTGTATTATGAATATGAGAATGAGTTGATGAAGCTTTGGGTTGATATTGATTGATAGATGACAAACTTGTTGGTATGCAATAAATGATGTCAAGACTTGATATGAGCTCTGCCTGTCTCCTAGTTTAAAGAATTGATACTGTGATATTGATGACTTTGATAATAGTTTGATCTGACTTCTAAACTCGAATGAGCTAACTTTGTCAATACAACATTAATTTACGTAAGGCTGATTATGTTGGATTTGTAAGGCATTATGCTTGCAGAGAGAATTGCATGAAGCAAGCTCCCCGATCGAGATATGTCCATATGATGAAGTCAGGATGATGAATTCCAAGGTATGGCTTTGGTTTTGATTATGGTTTTGGTTTTACATACTGATGGTATACTATTGACAAGTGATGAGCCTCTGATGAACTAAGTAAGAGGGAGATGGATTTTGAAGCTCGAAATGATGTATCATGGCATGATGAATCCATTTTTGGAATTTGAGAAAGAAATTCTATATTACAAGGTTGCTGATTTTTTTTTTGAATAATGGAAATACAAATCCTTGGATACTCCAATTTGAAGTTCAAGATGTTGTTGAACTTGACATGGCATTCGATTGTTGATTGAAGCATTGATGTTCCACTTTGAGCATCCATCCGTACACACACACACACACACACACACACACACATATATACTTGATGTGCATAGAACCTGAATAAATTTATGATTGAGCCGCTACATTCACATAGAGTTGCCACCGAACATAGTTTGAAATGTTTGCATGAGATGTTCAATTTTTAAGGCTGAGATATTTATCCTATATGTGACTGCATGGATGTCTTGTTGTTAATAGAGATTATTTTTGATGAGCACATAAGAGTGATGGATTAATGTGAGATATGCCATGATATTATTGACAGGTCCATAGTTTATACTCAACTGAGATTGAGAATGAAGTTGCTAGCATGGCTCGCTACCAGGCAGGATGTAGAAGCTCCTTAGATATCCATATGATCAGGATTTGCATATGACGTGGATACATTGCAATGAAAAATAATCTCATATATATATTTTTGACTAAGGTACTTCCATATATTGAGACAATGCAACTGTTCGATACAAGCTTAGGCTTGTGATTGACACCTCCTTGAGAGGGAGGATGATTGTGGTATCCTTTTGTGATTTATATGATTATTTATGATCTAACATGATATTTTATTTGATGTCCCGTATGAACAGGAAACAACTGCTATTGAGACAAGCATATACTAGATTGGAGTATGATGAGAGCAATGCTGATTGAGGACACTGAGCCAACTCTTCCTCCCTGTATGATCTCCCAGGGTGAGGTATTGAGATAGAGGGCTCCTGGGGTTGAGGGAACTCTATACAATAGGGTGTGACACCTATTTGTTACCCATAGGGTGGAGATTCTCCTCCCCTATATTCATAGGGTTAGAGAATGTTGCTCCCCTATTTGGTCTTTGTAGAGTATACAGTAGTTGGCATCATATCCACAAGCAGGGCTTGTTGGGAATACCACTCCTTGTTTGGCCAACAAGTTGAGAGTGTACTTGGGGTGTACAACCCAAGTCGATTATGATGCAAGTGTTCTGCCACATGACCCTTCAGGGTCATCGATGGGAAGATCAGTAGGCAATAGGATGGGTTGAGATAATGCTGCAGTTCTAGGTTGAGATTGAGCTCCCTGATGTGATCCCAAGGTTGAGGTGTGCTCCACTGTGTGTTTGGATAACATATTTTTCGATATGGGATTGTTGATGTATAGCTCCCCCATGATATTCTGGGTAGAGATGTGCTCCCCGATGTGGTTACAGGTTGAGATGTGCTCCTTGATGATATGCTCTCCGATGATGATTGACGACAAAATTCTGGGTAGTAGGCTGATGGATAGAGAGTGGTAGCTTAAGCTCCCCTTTGGTAACAAATTCTTCTTCTTCTAGATTCGAGAATGTTCAGGATACTAACAGAAACAATCAAGAGATAAGACGGAATGAGCAAGGGATAGATTGAGATGTACATTAATGATTTGTGATAATGAGACACTTAAGATGGTCATGGCATGACAATTACATGATAGTGATGACACTTGAAGATACCAGAATGGCATATTGATCGATGGACAAATATTGGTAGGTGGAATTCTCCCTAGTTGAGAGGGAGTGTTAAAATTATGAAACTGTGGTGAAATTCCACTTTGTTAAGCTCATATGATGAAGATAATAATTTTAATAGATTCCTGTTTTCAAGAGGACCAAAATCAACCTAAAGATCACCTTATTTGGATAATAAGAAGTTGGTTTTTGAACTTATTTATTTACTCATATACAATTGGATAAGTTGACCTTAATATCAATTGGACCCTCATGAAAGCCTATAAATAGAAGATACCTCAAGCTCATTTGGACACAACCTTAAACCAATCTCTTCTCTTGTCTATTTTTTGTTTCGCACAGGTCTGACGGAGGAAATCTCACGCAAAGAGTCCAAAACTATAGGGTTGAAGCTCACATGTGTCTAGGGTTTCTGAGTCACAAACGCTTGCACGTAGATAGAGATTTTCATCGCTAGATGTTGGAACAATATGTTCCTAAGAGCGTATGAGAATTATTTGACGCTCTCTCTTAGTGTCTAAGGGAATGTGTGGGAGGCTAGGACTTCCGCAATTCTGTTTGGTCCCCAGACGCTTGCATGTAGTTCTCTAGAGAACGTCTAGATCAGTCTCAGACGCGCGGATATGGTGTATAAGGGAACATCTGTGAGGCTAGGGTTTTCACAGTGCAGTTGGACCCCAAAGTACCGCGCATAGTTCACCTTGGAGCATCCAAATCAATCCCAAATGCACTCATCTAGTTCTCCAGAGAGCATTGAAATCAACCTTAGACGTTCGCACACAGTATCTATACATGCGTCTGGGACCAAAAGATGCATTATCAGTATGCAACAGTGTTCAACACAGTTACAACAATATCCAACAGTTAACTACAGTTAGTGACAATGCATTACAATCCTCAGAATCAGGATCTTTGAGTATAAGTATGTTTAAGGTCATGTTATGGATGTTCTAGTTGTTTTGTTTCATTGATGAATATATGGATCTTTATACTCTCTTTTGCCGAATCATTTGATGATGATCTAAGAAGAAGAATTTCCAAGAGTTTTCTCCATAGTGGGTTTTGCCTTGGTCTTCGAGCAATCATGGTGTCTCTATGTGTGCATGATTTTCTTTTATTGTTCCTTTATGTTTCGCTCCATAAATGATGTTGATATTTTTCTTTCTATATAGTTGCATATGATGATGAATAATAATGTAAATCTGAATAATGTTATAATGTTATGGGGTGAACTTAATGTGTTAATTAATAAATGCAATTATCAAAGCAAAGAATAATGTATCACTATGAAAAATTAACAGAAGTGACGCAAATGAGCTTATGTTGTATGGTGGGATGATAGGTCCAATGTAGAACGCAAAAAAGCATTCATCTTTATCTATTGCAAATGAATAAGGTGGCCTGGGAGTAGGGTTGGTTAGCAATAAGTGAAGAAGAGAAGAATGAGGCTAATCTTCAAGGTGCAAGTGAGATGGTTCCCAGGCTAGAGTAGATGGTCATGGATTCCAAATAAAATGTGGGGGTCTATAACATGAGGTGATCCCAACGAGATATGTTTATCTATGCCAGGTTTGTTTGAAATATTGAACTTAATGGTAGGTGAAATATTTTCCATGTCCCCTTAAATGCATCTGGTTCTGGGGTGGGATTATTAAACCAATATACCTGTCTTAGAGGCACGAAATATTTTGATTCTATGGCACAAATATCAAGTCTAGGTGCGTCAGTAGGTACAAATGATTTTTCAGGTAGAAAGTATGAGTGATGGTACATGACATCCCATGGAAATTTGAGTTCTATCATGGCTTCTAAAATATCTTCGCCTGAGTGAAAAATATTATCTAGTATTCAATTGGGTTATGCAGGGACTTGAGGTTGGAGTTCAGGCCTAGCTGTGCTGGTCAACAAGAAAGAATATGATTCAATGGTTGATGCCATAGAACCTAGCGAAGTTGGAAATGTGCAGATAGGATGGGTCTGCATCATCGGTGATGGTACCACTGGTGTGGTGGGTTTAGCAGTATCGACACCAAAAATGATTAGAAAACAACACGAATCATGGTTCCTACAAACGGAAATGAATCGTATGTGATGCTACGTGTTTTTAGCATTAGGTTGTGGTATAATTTCCATAACGGTGGGTTGATAATGAGTGGGAGGAAGTTCTTGAAACCTAGGTGGTGTCTGAGGGGAATTTTTTTTCTCGTAATGAGGTTGATGCTGAATCAAAAGCTGTCTAAATGTTTGCAACATATGGCACGTCTCAGAACTATGACAATCACTGGTGCAAACACTGCACAAATAACTATATCTAACACTATAAATGTTGTGGGTGTCAATATCATCCATAGCGTGAGATGATGGTGCTTGGTTGGTTTCATGAGGTACAACAATCGTGGATTCCAACAACCTCTGGATCTTAGTATCAACATGAGGTGTGTTCCAAATGTGAGGTTGTCTCAATTTTGCTCTTGTTGCTTGAAAACGTGGAAGGTACTGATAGTTCCAAGTATGGTGTGCTTGAGAGAAAATATGACACTCATGGTGCGAATGTCTAACGCGGTTAAGTCACAGAGTATGGACTAAGAATGAAAGATGGTTGTAGTCTTTCCCAATTCTCGACATTGACTTTCCAAGTGGTTTGGTCTATCGCATAGGGTGCATGTGTGGGTTGATTTTGATGAAGTGGCTTGAGGCCGTTTTGTCTTCCTTCTAGATCTAGACCGATGGTGGTGGTGGTTGACATGTTGATGGGTTCCTGGCTTTGTCTAGTTGGGGTTTTGTCTTCGAATACACACAAGATGGACCTAGATCCATCATGCTCCACTGGTGGTGTTATTTAGGGATTGGGTATTTGGCTCGACTAGATCAAAGTTCTCAGCGATGAACCCTCGCATGAATCCCAACAGTTCATGGAGTTGGTAAAGGTGTGGGAAACACTGAGTATGATTGTTTCCTAAACAAATTTGGTAGCTATGACGCCTGCATCTGCTCTTGTTGCTCAGGTTGGGTTGTAGGTTAGGGTAATACCTCCTAAATACCCGTAACTCGAGACATTGGTTTATGAAATGGTCGGATTCATCTGATAAAGCACACGTGGAGGTATGTTTGGGTGTGACTCATTTTGGTTGCCTCTGTGCATGGTGGGAGGTTGAGGGACCAGAAGAGGGATATGAGCAAGAAGCTTCTTCCCTCGTGACATAAAAAATGGTTTTAGACCCATCATCTGCTGGTATTGATGGGGTCATAGTATTGGCTTGGGTGAGTGCACCTAACACATCTCAATATCAAGGGATTTCAGGAAAATGATGAGTGTAATGCTCGTATTCCATGCATATGCGGCATGCATGGTTGGTACAAAATGCCTTATAACGCGCAGGTGTGGTCTTTTCTCTAGCAGGGGGTGGGGGTTGGAGGATTCAATGGCACTTTTGGGGCAAGCATAAGAGATTTTAGCTCATCTAACTCAGGGCACATATTGGTGGGGTGCTCAACTACTTCACACAAAGCACTGGGTGGAGGTACCCTAGAGGAGGAAGTGTTTGAAGCTTCCACTTTCTTTCCTTTTCTTAATCCCTTTTTCTAGCACTGAGTCACATTGATGCATGCGTTTCTTGTTGTGGGTTGTTATCCTGAGGAGGTACATGAATGATGCCTGTCAAGGTGATACCTGAGCTTGATGACATGACCTTGTTGACACCTAATCAGAAGGATTGGGTGAACAACTGTAATTAATGTAAATAAATAATAGAGAAGACAGAGAGTCGGGAGATGAACCGAACAGTCACTCCCTCTTGTATATAATAATGTTTAGCCTTAATGAATAAAATAGAGTTTTGTTTTAAGGAGTTATATCCTGGCTTGGCATGGTATCAGAGCATGCACCATTTTTGGCCTGCCTTTTAACTTTTTAACTCCTTTACTCTCTGTTTTGCATCTCTTGCAGGTTGACATCCTTGTCAGATCTCTGCGAATGCTCATCGTTTGAATTCTAATACGTTGCTGCTGTGTTGAATAATGCTGTAATAGCTTGATCTTTTCTCTGTTGCTACCCTTTCGTTTGAAGAACAACATGTAATTGTTTATATATATTTACCATATTCACCGTATTTCACCATCGTTTGATATATTCATTGATTTATCGTTTTTCCTATCGCCTTGACGCACTTACCGGACCCCACTTGGACATAATTCCCAAGGTTTTACAGGCTCATTCTCGACCGTTGATCTCCACCCTTAGATCCAACGACTGACAATGATATCAGGCGCATAAGTTGCACGGCGGTTACCCACCCGATATGTGCACCTTTTTCTCTCTCCTCCTGATCAACCTCGACCGTAGATCTCTTGACCTCAAATCTAACAGCCCACATCAATATCACACGACCAACATGCTCGACCTTTTCCCGTCCGATAGAAGCGGTTTCTTCTCTCTTCTCAGAGCCACATGTCCATCTCTCTATGGAATCAGGTGCTCCCTTCTCTAAACCACTTACCGCCTTGCGTCCGTCTGATATTTCACTCATTGCCTTAAAACCGCCCTCCGATAACCATTAACGGTTGGACTTCTTCGCCTCCGATAACTGTTGATCTTCTCCCATCAACAATCCTCCTCCACATTATTTCTCTGCTCATCCGCTACTCATCCTTCACTCATCCGCCGCTCATCATCCACTGTTCATTTCTACAATAGACAGTTACACTCAGACTCTGACTCCGGTATTCGGGTGAACGTTGAACGCTGAAAGTATTACATTGTTCAATATGCATTCAATCATATCTATTGTGGGAATAACTCTCACTGGAAAAGAGAATTATCCTGAATGGTTGAGGAAACTCCAACACACTCTTATTTTTAATGAGCTGTGGAAAGGAGTGTGTGTTGGAGAAGGAGAAAAAGACCCAGTTTAGCCTACCTCTGACAAAAAGCTTGCCATTTGGGAGAATAAAAACAACAAAGCATATGCATTGATTGCTGCATCCGTAAGTGAAGAGGTGAGTCGACACATCAAACCATTTTCAATTGCATTTGAAGCATTACAAAAGCTGAAGAACTCTATGACTCACACTCTGCACTTGAATTGTTCAACTCATGATTAAAATCTTCACCCTTGAATTACAAAATAATGATCCTCTTGCTCTGGCATCCGAAGTAAAATCAATAATGCATGATATCAAAGTCACTAATGTTGAAATGGATATCCCTCTGATTGCTTTTCTCAAGGCACTTTATCCTACTTACTCTAATTATCTTGAGTCATTGCAAGCAAATGGAAATCTCAAAGATATCACCTTTGACTCTCTTATAAAGAAATTTGTTGAAAGAGAGAAAGATTTTGGAAAGAAAACAACCCCTGAATCTTTTGAAGAGGCTGTGTGCCTTTCTCATAGAGAAAAGAGTCTTGCCCAAGACTCTTCCAGAGGAAGAGGTGGTCAAAGAGGCAGAGGAAGATATTTCAGAGGCATGGGGGGCAGACACTCTCAAGGAGAAAAGTTAGATTCGCACTGCATATGCTGTAAAATAAATAGATCACATGATGCCTCCACATGCAAGATACCTTGGGATAAAATTGAGCAGCAAAGAAACCAACCCAAAGTTAAAACTAATGACACAGACAAAGGTAAAGCACCTGAATCAACTCATTATGTTGTGGCACAATGTAATATTGGAGTAAATGAAGACTTATTTAATGATTCACTTGCTTCTTGGAAAAATGATTGGTTGCTTGACTCAGGAGCAACTTGCCACATGGCCCATAGAAAATATTTTTTTGAAGAATTAACTGACAATTTTGATGGAGCAGTTTACTTTGCAGACCAATCAAAACTCAAGCCATTAGGGCTTGTCACAATCAGGCTTAAATTGCCTGGTCTTCCAGACTTTCTTCTGCATCATGTTCTATATCTCCCTCAATTGAGGAGAAACTTGTTGTCTTTGGTCCATATCAGACAGCAAGGCCACTCCATTGATATGTTTGATGGCAAGCTTGAGGTAAGAAAAGCATCTAACCACTCACTTGTCATGACAGGGATCGAAGAAGAAAGGCTTCTCAAGCTGCAAGATACCTCTGCTCGTGCACAACATTTCTCATACAATTCTAATTATGAAGAAGGTACACTTCCATCAAGTCTATTATGGCATGCTAGATTTGGAAATTTGAACAATGACAGACTTCACTTATTAAAGAAAAATGGTCTTGCTGGATTGCCTATAATTCCTAGGAAGCTTAAGCAATGTGAGGCTTGTATTCTAGGAAAGCATAACAAACAACCCTTTCATGATTCACATTCCAGAGCACATAGAAAACTTGAACTCATTCATTCTAATTTATGTGGTCCAATGCCTATCTCTTCTGCAAATGGAAATATATATATGATGACATTTATTGATGACTACACCAGAATGTGTTGGGTATATTTATTGAAGAACAAATCTGATGCTTTTCAAACATTCAAGGACTTTCATGCATGGATTGAAAATGATGCACAATCTCATAATGACTCTATTCACATTGATAATGGAAAAGAATACACTTCAAATGAATTTGAAAACTATCTTCGCCAACATGGGATCAAACATCAAACAAATGTGCCTTATAATCCCCAACAGAATGGAGTAGTTGAAAGAATGAATCAGACAATCTTAAATATGGTACGCTCCATGCTCTTCTACAAAAATGTAAAACTAATGTCCTGGGTTGATGCTCTTCTATGTGCTGTATATATAAAGAATAGATGTCCATCTAATACTATTAGAAACAAGACTCCTTATGAAATGTGGTATGGGCACATTCCTTCGGTAAAGCATCTCCGGGTCTTTGGTTCCACCTGTTATGCCTTAATACCAAAAGTACATAGAAACAAACTTGGAGCAAGAAGTCATAAGTGTATCTTCCTGGGCTATTCAAACACCTCCAAAGCATACCGTCTTTATGATGAAGTCAACAAAAAGTTTGATGTCTCTAGATATGTAATCTTTCTTGAATCTTCCAAAACTAACAATGTTGTTGAAAGGCAACTGGATCGCTTGGATAGATTCACAACTGCAATATCATTTCAAGAATTTGATAATCAGAGTCCACATCTTGAAGGGGGGATTCCTATACTAGCTCAACCTGTGGAATCTTCTTCAGAAGCACTCTCTCCCTTGCATGAATGTCCAACAAAAGATGATACTTTGAGTGATGTGATTGACAGAATTGAGAGACTCAATCTTGATTCAGCCCCAACTCAGTCAACAGAGCAGCCTGGACCATCTAAGAAAGGTCCCCCAAAGTGGCTGACAAAGACACTTGAAAGTGTTCATCCTGATGAGGTTGGAAAAATAGGAACTAGAAATTCAAATCAGAAAAAATGGAGGTAATGTAGATGACTCTGATTCACCTGTTGATATGGATGTTTCTTATGATTATGAATTAAATTTGTCTATATATTTTGAACCAACTTCCTTTAAAGAATTTGCTTCTCATGATGAATGGAAAGAATCGATGTGAAAGGAGTATGATGCCTTGACAAAGAATGACACTTGGAAGCCAGTTGATCCTCCATTGGGAACCAAACCAGTTGGCTGCAAGTGGGTCTACAAGAACAAGTATATAGTTGATGACTCACTTGACAAGCACAAAGCCAGGCTTGTGGCAAAAGGTTTTGCTCAGAAGGAAGGGGTCGATTATGAGGAAACTTTTGCCCTCACAACAAAATGGGCTACCATTTGGACACTCTTTGCCTTGGTAGCTCAGAATGATTGGAAAGTCCATCAAATGGATGTAAAAACTGCTTTCTTGAATGAAGATCTGAAAGAATTTTTTTTTATGTCCTAGCCAGAAGGATTTGTTGTGAAGGGCCATGAACATAAAATATGCAAACTTGTGAAATCCTTGTATGGCCTCAAGCAAGCATCGCGAGCTTGGTATGAAAAGTTAACTGAGCATCTTTTGAAACTCAACTTCAAAAATTATGATCTTGATGACGCAACTTTGTTTGTCAAGAAAGTTGGAAAAACAATTGTATATCTTGTGGTATATGTAGATGATCTTCTAATGACAGGGAACAATGAGAGCTACATTGCACCCATAAAGAAGGAATTGAGGAAAGGTTTTGAAATGACTGACTTGGGTTATGTTGACTACTATCTTGGTATTGAAGTAACTGAACATTTGAAGTCTATATTCCTCTCTCAAAAGAAGTACATTGGAGATCTGTTGAATAGGTTTGGCATGGCTAAGTGCAATCGATGAACCAACTTCCTTCAAAGAAGCTGCTTCTCATGATGAATGGAAAGAATCGATGCAAAAGGAGTATGATGCCCTGATAAAGAATGGCACTTGGAAGCTCGTTGATCCTCCATTGGAAACCAAACCAATTGGCTGCAAGTGGGTCTACAAGAACAAGTATAAAGCTAATGGCTCACTTGACAAGCACAAAGCTAGACTTGTGGCAGAAGGTTATGCACGGAAGGAAGGGGTTGATTATGAGGAGACTTTTTCCCCCGCAACAAAATGGGCTACCCTCTAAACACTCTTTGCCCTAGCAAGTCATAATGGTTGGAAAGTCCATCAAATGGATGTAAAAGCATCTTTCTTAAATGGAGATAGAAAAGAAAATGTTTTTATGTCCCAGCCTGGAGGTTTTGCTGTGAAAGGACATGAATATAAAGTATGCAAACTTGCGAAATCTTTGTATGGCCTCAAACAAGCACCACGAGCCTGGTATGAAAAATTGATGGAGCATCTTCTGAAACTCAATTTCAAACATTATGATCTTGATGATGCAACTTTGTTTGTCAAGAAAGTTGGCAAAACAGTTGTATATCTTGTAGTATATGTAGATGACCTTTTGATAATAGGGAACAATGAAAGTTACATTGCATCCATAAAGAAGGAATTGAAGAAAGGTTTTGAAATGACTAATTTGGGCTATGTTCATTACTATCTTGGTATTGAAGTATCTCAACATCCAAAGTCCATATTCCTTTCTCAAAAGAAATACATTGGAGATCTGTTGAACATATTTGGTATGAATGAATGCAATCATGTGAATACTCCAATGGAACAAAACTTAAATCTCACATCAAATGAAGGAAAAGAATTTGAGGATGTAACAAAGTATATATAACTTGTAGGAAGTCTCAACTACCTGACAACTACCAGACCATACATTTCTTTTGCTGTTGGAATCCTCTCCAGATTTATGCAAAAGCCTTGTGAGGGAAATTGGCCTATTGCAAAAAGAGTTCTAAAATACTTGAAGGGAACTCAAGACTTTGGAATTAAGTATACACAGATGGATGACTTCAGCTTGATTGGATACTCTGATTCAGACTTCGATGGAGATAAAAAAACAGGGGTATCTACTTTAGGTTATGCTATGAGTCTTGGATCAGGAGCTGTCTCTTGGAGATCACACAAACAATCAGTTCCTGCAGATTCTACAACAGAGGCAGAATATGTGGCAGTAGCTGAGGCAACAAAAGTAATTGTGTGGCTCAGGAAAATTCTTGAAGATTTGCAGGTAAAACAAGTGCAACCAACTGCACTCATGATTGACAATACATTTTCAATAAAGTTGGCCAAGAACCCAAAGTTCCATGATCAAACAAAGCACATCAATACTAAATATAATCTGATTCGACATCATGTTGAGGCAAAAACAATCCATCTCCGCCATTGTCCCACTAATGAGCAAATTGCAGACATCTTCACCAAAGCACTTGGAAGAGAAAAGCTTGAAAGATTCAAAGCGATGCTTGGACTCACCAACGACCCTTCTGATTAGGGGGGGGGGGGAATGTTGACACCTAATCAGAAGGATTGGGTGAACAACTATAACTAATCTAAATAAATAATAGAGAAGATAGAGAGTCGGGAGATGAACCGAACAATCATTCCCTCTTGTATATAATAATGTTTAGCCTTAATGAATAAAACAAAGTTTTGTTTTAAGGAGTTATATTGGTGGGGTGCCCAACTACTTCACACAAAGAATAGGGTGGAGGTACCCTAGAGGAGGAAGCGTTTGAAGCTTCCATTTTCTTTCATTTTTTTAATCCATTTTTCTAGCACTGAGTCACATTGATGCATGCGTTTCTTGTTGTGGGTTGTTATCCTGAAGAGGTACATGAATGATGACTGTCGAGGTGATACCCAAGTTTGATGACATAACCTAAGGGTCTAGATACCAGACCGATATCACCAAAGCCATATTAGGAAATGAGAGTGTTATAATGACTTGATGCGAGACACATCTAGGTGGAGGGAATAAGAAGGGTGTTTGGGTGATAACATATGGTAAGAATGCAAGATCAAGAATAACATTGTTGGTATTTGAAAATGGTTCCTAATCTTGATGGGTGTTTGATGAACTCATCACGCACACTGGGGCTCTTGTGTCTAGAGGGATATCCTCTATCACAGGTGGGTCTTGGGAATGTCACCAAGAGAATTGATGGTTTAAATTGATCGGGGTCGAATTCAGTGTAATTTGTGACCAATTTGGGAGAAGATTTGATGAAAGGTAGCACATCATCAGGTGCAATTAATGTATTCTTCTCATAATATGTGATTTAATTAATTTTAATAATTTTCCCGTCACGGGGGAACATCATTACCTTGAATACAGAAGTTGCTACTACTGACATTTCGTACATATAACTTCGACCAAGAAGGATATTATAATCCAATTGTGTGTCCAATACTTCGATGTCTATTAGCACGGTTTTACCGTCCATTTGTACCAGAACGCCTTGGTATAGGCCTACAGAATATAAAGGCGCCTGTCGTATGATCTGAGAGTGATGTCAGATGGTTTGAGTTCAGGGTATCCAAGTTTTTTCCAAACTGTTTTGGACATAATACATGTGAATGCCCCCTCATCGACTATGTAATGGTGGATGGTGATATTCTGGATTGTGACCAAAATTTGAAAAGTGACGACTAATGTTAGACGTGGGGTGGCTTTTGATGAGCTCGAGTATTGCAACAAGAATGCTACAACTCCCAAGGCTGCCAACTTTAATTATCAACCCGGGGTTCGTAAAAACTTAAGAGGTATCGACACTATATGTGCAACATACAATGTGCCCTTTTTTTATTGATCTGATGTAATGGAGTGAATGTCATGAAATCAAAGCCTAAATTAATTGCAAAAATGGAATCGTTACTCTACTTGCAAGAAATAGAAATGCTACTTGCTCAACTTGTAAATGCTAACTAATCAATTCATGAAAGGACAAAGGTTAATCTATTTTCATAAAGAAAGTTGTGTTATCTTGCATAATTCATCAAACTACCAATCAAAATTGCGTGTATCATCTACCTAGTTCACACTTGCTTGTAAATCAGTAACCTACTTGCGTCATACTTGTGATAACGAAACTAAGTCAACTCTATTTTTGTAGTGAATAAAAGGAATGGTTGGAGTGGCTTAGGAACTTCCCATGATTATAAAATAATAGTTGGGGGTCATTATTCATATAGACTAAGTCATTTTTGTAGTGAGGATCAAAACTTATGAAGGAAAGTGGTGTTACATGTTTGCTACAGGAAGGGACAAATTTGCTACAGGAGAAGACATAATTGCTACAAGAGGATATATATCATCGAATGAACAAGTAAATAAAATGAAAATGAGAAGGGGAATTTTTTTTTTATTGATTAGGATGTCTTAGGTTTCCATTCCAAGTGGAATCACTCCAAAATACCCCTGTTAACACATGCTTAAAAATAGCAGAAAATTACTAGTCTAAAATCTAGAAATTTGAGAACTAGTGAACTAGTTAACCTATCAAATACCTAATGTAATCAAGTGAAAATGAAATAGGGTAATTTTTTTTTATTAAATTAAATGTTTTTATGACCTAATACAAGTGGAAATAACTCAAATGAAGCTCGTTAACCCATTCTAAAAAATAGTAGAAAATTACTATTATTTGCTACAAGGGGCTTCCAGAAATTTTAGATTTGTTAATAAGTAAACTAATCCAAGTAGATCAATGATTACTATGACGTTCCAAATTTGTTGCAAGGATGAAATAATTCTTGTGACTCTATAAATAACCTGCAAAAGAACTCACTTCAACCATTTAACCCAATCCTATAAGAAAAAATCATCAATACTAAATGCATAAATAGGAAAATCAAGAACAAGAGATGCATGTGAATAAGAAGTGAAAAAAAGAAAAGTAAATTATACAAAAGGGCTCTAAGGCTCATGGGATGGCCAATCCCAAGGAAACTCAGAGTCCTATGAAGGAGACCAAGATTTAGAAGCTAAAAATTGCACCAAACTTCATTATTTGAATCAATCCAATTACATCCATGCTAGAAATGAAAGTGGAGTTGCAAAAAAACAAGTTTTCTCCACAAGAAGACTAAAAAATACATTCCTCTAGAGGAAAATTTGAATTGGAACGTATAAAAAAGGACGAGGATGAATTCTCCTTGAAAGAAGGAATATTTCCCCTCCAAAATCCCTCAAATAGTGGATCTTGTTCCCAACACTAGGAATTTGCATTAAATGACAAGGAACACATTCCTAGATTTTCTCAATCATTGGAGCTCCAAAATTTGTGCAATAATTTCATAATATCCTATTGATTTATTATTCAATCTTTATCCTCGTGTTGTAGGGAGAAAGTCCCTATATTATCTCCTCCTCTAAATCTTCATAATCTGCCCAATATTCTCAGAGTGTTCTTAAAAAATAAATAATATTAGGCACAAATATGCAATTATCCATAAAACTTCCTAATGAACATATTGAAGTTAAAAATATGTCATCTAATGCAAAAAAAGAGGTTTAATGTGCTGAAGGATGGTCAAATGGGCCTTAATTTATGTCTAATTTGGAGGCCCATCATACCCCCTGCTGAAATTGTTTCTCACTCTCTGAGCAACTTAATGACCTAATTGTGCCTCATTCATGGCCCTGGTGGCCTTCTTGATTTGTCCAACACTTTCCTATAGCAACTTTTTTCTTTCCTGTAGCAACTTTCTTCCTTCCCGTAGCAACTTCTACCTTTCAGTAGCAGGGCATGTTCTTGTTTTAGTTGTTTGGTCATGTATCCCCTAGTGCTTGACTTCTTTTGAGAGGCTTGCGGCTCATTTCTTTTGGATTGGAGGGAGGGTATCTCTTTAGTTTACTTCTTATTTTCCTTTTATCCTTTGTTTTGATTTCCAAGTACTTTTTCTTATGTTTCAACCTTTTATTTTTCTTTTCCACCCTCTTCTTATTCTGTAAATCCATCCCTAATTGTCTCTTCAAGTCCAGAAAACTTTTCTATCCATGTCAACAAAATTTGTCCATGTGTTCTCAAGGTTTGTGCAAGGGAACCCCGCTGCCAATTATCAATTTTAGAGCACTCAACATTTCAACTTATGGCAAGAGGAGGAGTGCTTCCTATTGATGTGTGAGGTGAAGAATGGTATGCCAATTTCAAAACATGTTTATTCTCCCATCATAATGCTCATCCTCCCAAGAAAACTCAACACTTCAAATTTTTATGATTATGCTACATGATGTTTAGTGCAGGAATTTTGCAAAAAATCACATAAATTTTGTTTGTAAGAGGTGATAGATCAAGTTCTTGCCCTTCCTTGCAGACTCCTTCAAATTTCTAGGGTTCTGTGGCCAATAATTCTCAAGATAGGGCCCATTTTTTCCTCTTGGGACAATCCTGTAACAGGAAAAATGTCTCTTTTAGCACCTACTCTATCTCTTGTAGCAACCCTTGTTTCTCCTATAGCAGCCCTGTTTTCTCCTATATGATGGATGTTTGTGCTTTGAGCTGCTTAGTCGGGGCTGCTATAGTGGTTGCCCTTCTCATGGATGTCAAAAGTTGCTTCCCCTTTGGCTGAACCCCCCTATTTATCCTAATGCTCCTTCTTGGGGCTACTTGGGTGTATTTTTTTTTTTTTTTCCTTAGAGCAGTCTCAATGGTAGAAACAATATTAACTTCATTTTTGTTAGTGAGGGAGAAGGATGCTATAATTTATATCAAACAGATTCTATTTTCTCTACTCCTCTCTTGCCTTTAGACACAATAATTTCCAACAAGACATACTTCTCAAGTATCTCTTAGAGGCTACCAACTCTAGGCATAATTTCTCATGCAGTTATATGGAAATCAAGGAGGGAGGAAGACATTTACTCTTTTTCAAAATAGCTCTGTATGTGCATGAGGGTTTGAAGATAATTTCGGGTCACTGTGGCCCTCTTTCACCCTTCAATTCCTCCTGTAGCTTCTTCTCAACCCTCCTGTAGCAGTTCAGACCTTCCTGTAGCTTCCTCTGTAGCACCTGCAAATAGAGTTTGAAACACCTCGGTGGCACCCTAAGCCATCTAATAACACTAGTTTGTGCTTCCTCCAACTATATTTTAGAAATGAGCGATGGTGAAAATGAAGTCAAGCCTATTACATAATATTCCATTTGTGTTAAAGGCTCAGAGCGCTTTGAATAGTTGTCCCCACTCATTGCAATAATTACCCTTCTTAATTTGGATTTTCTACGTTGCATGAGTGAGGGAGTTAGCTGCACTTAATTGGTTGTCGGTGGTCGAGACTGCTAACTCATACTTAGCTTATAAAAACTCATCCCTTATGCTTTCACAACAAATTCTAACCATAACACACTCAAGAGAAGATGTAAAGAATATTGCTTGCTGAGGTCTCACCTGAGGTAGTATGGGAGGGTGCTGGAACCAGGTTTCTGCACCCTAGGGATGTCTTGATGACGTCTGGAAGGTTCGCGAATTGATCCCTCGCACTGCACTACTTCCGCGCAACCATCTGTTTAGAGCAACTACCGTCGCACGGCTGGAAGGACGAGCATGAATGCTCTTTATTGTGCTTAGTATTATTATAGATCTTGAATTAATTTAAGTAGGCACTACACTTTTAGTTACCATTTAACATAAACATACATGCGCGCAATCATAAACTGTAAATAGATGTATAAACAGAAACAAAGAAACATATATGCGATATTCCAAAACCAGCTTATCTTTATTAATGACTTTTCTAGTTACAATCCACTTGCTACCCTGCACACACAGCTGCAGAGTACCTACCTGTGGATCAAATTGTTGGAGGTGATTGTATGTTGTTGCTGGGCCATATACATCATGATATCCTGGTGCATGTCTTAGAACTCTATTATACCTTGACTGATAGATTTACTGTGTGTGTAGCTGCCTCTTTAATGTCTAGGCAACTCCTAGTAGTGGAATCCCTTCCCAAGAATGTTGTGTCCCTTCCTGATTGCACACATGGCTTCATCATGATTTTGATGGTGGAAAAAAAAAGATCTCAGAGATTTCTATTATGACTGCACAGGTTGCTACAGGAGGAGTTTTCTTCCTGCAACTGTTGGAAATAATACTTGGGGGGGGGGGGGGTGAATCAGTATTAGCAAGTCAATAATATTTCATTCTCATATTCAGATTCATATACTCTACTCTAGTTAATGAAACTTGCGTGTATATGCGACTATATGTAAGGCAACTAGCGCATACCCTGTAAACTTATAATTTAGTTAATTCTTCATATGTTAATCTTTAATGTGTGCATCAGAACCATATAAACAATGACCAGGAGTAGTAAAAACAGAATAGACAATCACACACATGAACACAAGATATAAGGTGGAAACCCAATGTGGGTGAAAACCACCTGCTGCAATCGTCTCTATCTTCCTTTTAATAAGAACTTCTTTCTACAATTTTGTACTGGTGCAGTCTTATACCAGTATGCAGGCTTCTACCTGTAGAAGGCTACAACCTTCTCTCATTCTCCAGCTTCTCTTGGAAGGGAGCTACAAGCCCCTAGCTCTTATACTAGCTGATGTGATTACTAGTACGTAGGTGCTGGCCTACAGAAGGCTACAACCTTCTCTTTTCTTCGAGGGACCACGTTTCATAAATTTTTAGACTAGATCCATCAATAACATCAATCAAACATCAAATATATCTGCATCAACCATTTTCCTTTGCACCAACCAAAACTGAATCAAACAATCACTTCTTAGAACACTGTGACCAGAATACTGTAACAGTAATCAGAACCCAAGCCAGAACACTGCAACAAAAAACAGAAGTAGCTAAAGCATATTTTATGAGGTGTACGCTACTTCAATTTGTCAAACCTACATGCATAAGCAGTTGTATCAAAAAAAACCTGCGTATACGCTTTTTTGAAATGCCGAACCAACGTGTATACACGCCTTTTGCTATAATGAACCTGCGTATAGATCTGTAAATGATGATTTAACCTTTACAATTATTCAAACATCAATTATACCCAGATCATCATATTTACAGATTACAACATGCGCCAACTATTCAGATAAAAGATAAAAACCACACAAATATACTTCTCTTCAAGCCTTAAGATCTTGACCCATCAATAGAACTTATCCTTCATTAAGCGCTCAGGTTCATCCTTGATTCAGATCCAACTGTGCACCATAACCCAATAACCTATATTCTAGATCTTGCTCTACATTAGATATTCAATCCATGAGTGCCTTTGCCTAATGATCTTCTCCTCCTTTTATAGTCTTAGGCCTTACTCAATACCATGGTCCAAAACCACTTAGAATCAATACCTTGGACCAAATACCTAGGGTCAACACTTCGGACAAGATACCTTGGACCAATACCATGGACCAAATACCATGAACCAAACCAAGTTTTCCAACATGTATGCACCTTTCCTTCTGTGAAAGTGTGTGTGTACACTATACACACCTTTTGGTCTGTGTACCCACATGTACACACAACTTGGTCAATGGGGAACCTACATATACTTCTCTTTCTTCATTCTGTGAACCTGAACTGTGATCTGTCATCTGAGTGAGTTGCCATCAAGGTCAACACCTGTGTCATAGTGCCAAAACTATGTCATAATGCCAACAATCTCCCCCTTTGGACTTGATGACAACCCCAAGTCACTCTCCCCCTTTGTCATCAAGGGAAAAGGGTTATGCTCCCCTTGAGTACATGCTGAATTATCTGATATGATGAAGAGTGCTGTCCATGCTCCCCCTGAATGTAAGCAAGGTCTGCAAAAAGGATGTTCTACAAGAAGAATATGACTCTATACATCATAAATGACCTTCTTATCACCAAAGGCTCATACATACATCCATCTCCCAACTAAGTGGGGATATACCAAGATTTGACTTATCCACCCAACCAAGTGGGGATATACCAAAATGTTTATACATGACAAAACAAGAACATTACATCATCCATCCCATGCATAGTGGGGAAACAAAATAGGTTGTTTCAGGACCTTGATAATAAAATATATATATGACATAGAGACAAAATATCTAAAACAAGACTATGATAGTTATCAACAACTATCATAAGCAACATCTGTCAATCACCATCCAGACCAGCAACCATGATCTCCCCCTGCACTTGTTCCACCTGAATAAAAAACAACTGTGAATTTGTACCAAGATCTTCTAAGATAATGCCAACAATGCATTATTAGAAGTATGTGCTCCCCCTGAACTTGTGCCAGATGATCACTATCAGACCCATATCAGACTCTTTTCATCTTGAGTTTGGCCCACAGTTTTTCTTCAAACCAACATATACGTGACTGTGTCCATAATGACTGGCGTATGTACGTGGATATGCTTCATGAAACTTGCGTACAACCACTTTTCTCTGAAACATATAAGTTTCAACAACAAGATGATGCATCAACTACTCCTAGCTTATGTCTGATAAACAAGTTTGGCCTTGTTTCTAATAACTTCTTCATTTTCATTTAGCTTATTTTTGAATATCCATTTGGTTCCTATGACATTCTTATCATTAGGTCTAGGAACTAATTCCCAAGTATTATTCTTTTCAATTTGCTCGAGTCCTTCATTCATGGCCTTGACCCAACATTCATCTTTGCATGCTTCATTTACATTTTGCGGTTCAATGGAGGAAAGCGATGCTAGATAGCTTGACTCTTTTGTAATAGTTCTTCTTGTCTGCACACCTGCCTCTTTCTGCCCCAAAATTTGAGTCTCTGGATGATTTTTCTGAACATACCTGGAGGGAGTTGTTGACACCTAATCCGAAACGGATGGGTGAACTGGACAGTCATCAAGAAGATGAATTGATCCGTCACTTTTGTATATAAATATGTATTAGCTAAATGAATAAGAAATCAATTTCTCTCGCTCATTCTAGAGTTACCCTGGCCTGACATGGTATCAGAGCACAGGTCCCAGAAATAGCTGTAACTCCTGCTGTCCTGAGAGCTGCTCAGTCCTGAGCACTACTTTGACATCTCTGACATTGAAATAGCTGAAGACTGCCGCTGCCTGCATTGAAACGCCTGGAATTTTTTAAACGCTGTCTGCCTGGTATCTGCATTGAATTGGTAACGTATGGTTAATGTTATGAAGGATTTTTATTTTTATTTTTTTATTTTTTTTATTTTTTTATTTTATTTTTTATTTTTTTTTATTTTTATTTTTTATTTTTTATTTTTTATTTTATTTTATTTATTTTTTTTTTTTTTTTTTTTTTTTTTTTTTTTTTTTTCGCTGCCTGTATTAAACATTTGGTCCGCTGCCTGTTGAGTTTGTCAAGCATCCAATGCCTGGGAACATTGAGCCTCTTTAAATGTTTCTTCAATTCACGCGCCATGATGTCTCTGCTATCTGCTCAGTATGAGGTGGAGGAGAAATCCTTGATCCCTGCCAGACGCCTTCTGCAAACCTAATAGCACCTTTCGTCGGCCTGTTGAGAAGCCTCGCCTTGCAGTTCACCCACGTCGGCCTGTTGAGAAGCCTTGCCTTGCAGTTCACGTCGTTGAAAGTCTGCCCGTTCCTTTTGCTCAGGCTCAGGAGTTTGAACCCATGCCATATTATGGGATATGCTCCAGAATTTTAACCGAAGCACAAACAGACTGTGCGAGAGGCTCGATTCGTCGCCAGAAGTAGCGCCCCAGCTCAGAGATCATGATTTGCCAAAACTCGTGATTTGAACTGCTGCCTGTGGACAAAACTCGTGATTTGAACTACTGCCTGTGGACAAAACTCGTGATTTGAACTGCTGCTCGTCTGTTTTAATTATTTGAACGTGATTTGAACTGCTGCCTGTGGACAAAACTCGTGATTTGAACTGCTGCTCGTCTGTTTTTATTTGAACGTGATTTGAATTGCTGCCTTTGGACAATGTAGCGTGCACCAGGATGGACCTGCATAAAGATTACCTTGAAAAGTTGTGAAAGACTGCAATATTTGGAGCAGTAGAATATCATGAAGTTTATTTTTGCTGTAGAAATCTGAGTGTAGTACTGCTTAAGAGAGTATTCAATTGATAAATCGATAAATTCATATATTACTTTTGTTCTCCTCTGTAAAATTTATTATTGTAGCATTGAATACTGGGTTTGAAGCCAGTGTTTTAAAGCCAGAGTTTGAAGCCAGAGTTTGAAGCCAGTGTTTGAAGCAGCAAGCGCGCAATTTTTTTTTTTGCAGATATATATATATATATATATATATATATATATAATATATTATATAAGATATATATATATAGTGATATATGTAGCAGAATTTTAAATGATTTTTCTCCATATCAAAATCATTTTTTAAAGCAGCAGAAGTTTTTTTTTAAGAGCAATTTTTTTTCATCAGAAGTATATATCAGCAAAAGTTTTTTATATCAGCAGAAGTAACCTTTTTACAGAATGCATTCAATCATCTCTATGATAGGAATAGTTCTCACTGGCAAGGAGAACTATCCTGACTAGTCCCGGATGGTACAACACACCCTCATTTTCAATGAGCTGTGGGAAGGAGTGTGTGTCGGAGAAGGAGACAGTGACCCAGAAAAGCCTACATCAGACAAAGAGCTCGCCATCTGGGAAAACAAGAACAACAAAGCATATGCATTAATCGCAGCGTCTGTAAATAAGGAGGTGAGTTGCCACATTTCAACATATTCAACTGCCTTTGAAACTTTACAAAAGCTGAAAGAGCTCTATGAATCACATTCTGCACTTGAAGTCATCCAACTTATGATTAAACTCTTCACTCTTGAACTGCAAAATAATGATCCTCTTGCTCTTGCATCTGAAATAAAGTCTATAATGCATGATATCAAATCCACTAAAGTTGAGCTGGATATTTCTCTTATTGCTTTTCTCAAGGCACTTTATCCTACATACTCCAATTATCTTGAGTCTTTGCAAGCAAATGGAAATCTCAAAGATATAACCTTTGACTCTCTTGTGAAAAGTTTGCTGAAAGAGAAAAAGCCTTTGGAAAGAAGACAACCCCTGAATCTTCTGAAGAGACTGTATGCCTTGCTCATAAAGAAAAGTATCCTGCTCAAGATTCTACAAGAGGAAGAGGTGGACGAAGAGGAAAGAGGAATACTTCAGAGGCAGGGGGGGCAAGACATCCTTAAGGAGAAAAGGCACATTTACATTGTATTTCCGCTGCAAAAGAAATGGATCACATGATGCCTCTACATGCAAGCTACCATGGGAAAAAAATGAGCAGAGAAGAAACCAACAGAAAGGTAAAACTGATGATACAGACAAAGGTAAAGCACCTGAATCCGCTCACTATGTTGAGGCACAATGTAACATTGGAGTAAATGAAGATTTGTTTAATACTTCACTTGCTTCCTGGAAAAATGATTGGCTACTTGATTCAAGAGCAAC
>APFE031710917.1:4582-19091 GCA_000404065.3 Pinus taeda
TAAAATATTAATGTGTATTAATATGAATCTGTGTTAGAATGGTCTAAAAGACATGGATCAAGCCAGATCTAATCTTAGTCGTTGATTAGGGACTTAATCTCGGTCCTTGATATGTCAACGAGAAAAGTATAAGAGAAGGTTTGAGGGTCACTTGGAGAGGAGACCAGATGATCAGTCATTCTATTCTCTAGAGCGGGGTTTGCTAAGAGAGATAGAATCAGTGATCGGGAGAGCAGCTGAGGGGCATTGAGTACAGAGAAACAAAGAAGGCAGAGATTGTTCCGGGAGAGCAGCGTAGCAGCCAAGGAGGGTGACACAAAGCTAGCAAGGGCTCACGCAGAGGCAGCCAAGTGTTGCACAGAGCACCAGAGGGGCCAGCGCAGCTAACGCAGAGGCTCACAGAGTTGACACAAGGCCTCCTGGGGCTGACGCAGGGCTAGCGTGAGACAGAGAGGCGCTGACGCAGTCCAGTTTGGGCAGACGTTGGGGTTGCAGAAGCAGTTTTGTGCTGAGGAGCTGCCGGAAGGATTTTTTGGGATTTCAGCGAGGAGATTTCTCTCAAACTGTGAGGTATAACTGCTAAGGAAATTCTCTATTGGGTAGGACAATTTCAGCACCCAGATTGTACTTTGATATTGCTTAATAAGAAAACCCTCAAATAGTTCCACCGATTTTCCCGCATTGAGTTTTTTCGGGGACATTGGTCCAAAAATAATGGTGTCATGTGGTGTGTTTGTCCTTGTTTCTTTTAGTTGCTTATATGTAATATGTAGAGCATGCACTAGTGTTTATTTTCAGTGCTTACTTTGTAAATAACTTGTTAAAGAAAAATAAAAAGTAGGTACGAATAAATCAGAAAAAGTGCATGAAGAGTTTCTAAAATTAGAAACTTCAACATAAACTACTTTAGTGAATAAGTTTTAATCTCAGCCCTTGATCCCAAGTGAGGCGAGATTTAATCTCAACCATCAATCACTTTGGAGATTAGGGTTAGGGATTTAGCCTAATGTAAAGTTATAAAAGCAAGGCTAGAGAGATGGAAAAGACACACTATAGCAGCACAAGTTTGAGAGAGGCTTCTTAGTGAGTGTTGGGTCCAGTGAAGGGCAGCAAGGAGATCTGGATCAGCGAAGGATGGTTGATCAGCCATATCTGATCCAAGGTTGTAAGTTATTCCTCGGTTGGGCCATCTGTTGAGAATGCAATAGGGTAATGAATATGTTAATTCTCTTTCACTTAATAATTGTTTGTGTTTCCTTTTTCTTTATTAGCTTTATTTCTTGTTATTGTAATGTTAAATACATCAAACACCGACCAAAACAATAAGAACAGTGACAGTATATAGGCTGCAAACCAGGGCCAAAACCCCTCCTGTTGAGGAGAAAACCCTTAAATCTCCTCTTCTTATAGATCCTTCAATTAATGAATACCATGACCTAGTGACTCAAACAAATACCCTCCAAGATCAAGATCAACTCGGCCTCCTACTGCAAAAACTTCGACCTCCTACTGCAGATCTGAAATTTTGTCTCCTAGCAACTATTGTTGCCTCTCTTGAAGACTTCGATCTTCTTCATATGGCCTCTTCTTCCCTTCGCTTGTCCTTCCTTGAGACTTAGGGCTAGAGAGACACCTTAAGTGACCTTCGCTTGACATATTTTCTCCTTTCCTTCCAAGATCGAACTAAATATAACCCTTGCACAAAAACCCTAGCTTTGACTTGCACGTGGGAGAGAGAACTAGCTCAAGCACTTCGACTTTCTTCGACTTCTTCTTCATCCTTCTTTTTCGACCTCTTCTTCGCATAGAATGAGTGATGAGTGAGTAAGTACAATGGAGGACGAGTTCCTCTCTATATATAGGCCTCTTCAAGGGTAGATGTGGCTCTTCATTTAGGCCAACTTGATCTTGGAGGGCATTTTGACACTTTAAAGACAAAAACAATTTTTTCTTTACAAGATACAATGCGCCCATAGGGTCTTCAATCTATGACAATGACTCTTAGACCTAGGACAAACCCTAGAAGCACTCAATGGGTGCTTGACCTATAAAATGAAAGAACTTGAGCATGAAACCCATGCTCCAATAATAATAATTTCTTTTCATTTTATAATTTACAAGAATACATTTCATACTTATGAAGATCGAACCTAGTTACACATTTTTTCAGCACTCCCTCTTAACTAGGGAGGTATTCATAAGAGGTACATGGTCATTCTCAATCTGAAGAGATCTCATAAAAAGAGTCGGATCGGTAACCCATCTGTCTAGCATCATATTTAACCAGCATTGTCACCTAACAAGGCCTTGACTAACAACTCTATCTCTCCACAAGATCGGAGCACAATGTTGGTGAGACCAATGATTTATAGACACCATCAACATTGTCTCTCAAGGTACATGTTAAAATTGGAAACTAGGGCCAAACTCCATGTCGGTCATCTTATTAATGGCAGCTGATATTTTTCTTGGATCCCTCTCATCGAGAGGTGTAGGATTGATCTAAAGATCATCCAATTCCGATAAGTATCATGGAGATATGAATTTATTAGTGTTATGGGACAATTCGTCAAGGTCGACCAGCAACCAAATAAACCCCACTTGTGCTCAACGTTTTAGTATAAACAGAGGTGGCCTTCAAGTCATTTAAACACACACTTGGGATCTCTTCCTCTCTACTTATCTTTGGGTTTTAGTAGGAGGAGAGATCATAAGGGATAATGCTGCCCTAATCTAGAGGGAGTGCCCTAGGCTCTACGCTACCCTAATGAAGAAGCCCTAGACGCAGGAGGAAAGGGAGATCTAGCACGGTGAAGGAGGCCTAACAACAGACCCTAACGCAACCCTATGGAGAGGCCTTACACTGCCCTATGGAGAAAGGCTATACATTGTCCTAAGGATGGTATGGATATACCCTAACCGCAGTAGCCTAGAAGAGAACAACGAGGAGTTAGGAGGCTATTCCAGGAGGTCGAGGAGCTGTTGAAGAGGGCCGCAGCCCATATCTTGAGGTTGAAAGGCAGGGGAATGCTTTGGGGTGGTTAGGTGAAGGAATATCCCTTAGAAGGGTTGCCGCAACTAAGGGACAGCTTGTTGTAGCAAGCCACAGTAGATAAGAGGAGCCCGAAGGGTGGAATAGGGGTTGGAACAATCGAGCATTGTAGCCAAGGCTTTCCTCCCCTCTTAGAAAGGCAGGTGCAGTTGTGGAGGGCTATTTTGGCCACATTTTGAAGGTTGTTAGGACTGCTGTTAGAATGCCCTAACCAATCATGCAATGCAGCAAACAAAGAAGCTCTAAAACAGTGATGATGACACATTGAAGCAGCATGATGATGGAAGCAGCAATGATGATGATATATTGCAGCAGCATGTTGATGAATTCTGCAGTATGATGGGTATAGTGATGAAGTGTATCATAGCATAATGAGGGGCAGCACAATGGTGAGGTGTAGCAGTATGATATAGCAAGTTCATGGTGCTGCAAGTATAGCACATTGGTACAGCAGCATGCAAGGGACAACAAACTAACATTGGGACAGTTGTATGGTACTTAGCACCAAGTACACCAAGCATGCAATGGTACAAAGCAAGCAAGCAATGGGACAACAAACATGGACAACTTGGTTCAACCATGACACATGGGACAGCAGTACAGTATTAGGTGCAGTAGTCATGAGGTCCAGCGTTGTAATGATGGGTGCAGCATGGTGCAGCACAGTGAGGTGCAGCATGATGATGAGATGCAGCACGATGATAGGTGAAGGAGTCACCTTGGAGAATAGTTGAAGCAACATGTCTTCAACTGATCTCATGTATCATCTTCTTAGAGATGATCTATGTTGTCATCTAAATAAGTCAAAGTGTTGACTTTAGTTGTAAATGTATTCTCTCTCCCTCTCTGTTGAACTATTGAAGAACACATAAGAAGAATTGATCAAGGGTTTCCCCACATTGGGGTTTGTCCCTGGCTAGCGCCACATCTTGTGTCCTCTTGTCTTGACTTGTCTTCTGCAATTTATATTTATGTTCTATCTACAGTTTACTTTAATGTTGATGTGATTGCTAATCTCGAAAAGATATTGAGCTAACAGTGAAAATTGAAATAAATTGCTCTAGCATAGAACATACCTAAAATTAACATGGAACCAACGCTGAGGTGAGTGAAAGCGCAATCACCGAAGACAGTTGGGAAAGGACAAAAGGACCAATGGATTCCTCATCCCTCTTCTAATTCAACAAGGGTGAAGTCGAAGCAGAGAATATTATCAGAATGGCGCAGCGGAAGTTTCTGATGGCCTACCTGAAGATCGCTTCTAATGGAAGACCGGATCTAAGGGTGGAAGGAAAGGCAGATGCCTTGGTTGAAATAAGTTCGGCCATTATGCGAAGGAGTGTCCGACTGGCAAGGACACATCACTTGATGATGATAACAATCATTCCAAGGACATCTTCAATGATCATAGGAATCACAGGTAATGCAGGTCATCAAGGACACGGCCGACTCTTCAAAGAAAGTAAGAAACCCCAAGTATGAAGAATCAAATGTTGTTTTTGATAAGATAAAGAAGTGTTATCTTGTATTGGCCCTCTCCTTCAGATTCTTTGGGAATCTGGCTTATTGACTGTAGTGCTTCAAGGCACTTCACCGGTTAAAAGGGTGCTCTCTCTCTAATTTGGTAGAGATAAAAACATTCGTGGGATTATACTTGGAGCCGACGCCACCTATCCCGGAAAGGGTGTTGCCCCTCAATTGAATGAGGGTAACTCGATTCATTTACAAAATCTCTTTTATGTACCTGATCACAAGAAGAACCTGGTGTCCATTTCGGCAATGGAAGTCAAAGGTTTCGGGGTGGCATTCATTGGTGGAAAGGTACGTGTTTGAAAATAGAATTTTCAAAGATGCTTTTACTCGTGGGTTCAGGGTTGGCAATTTGTATCAAATTGCAGAAAGTCCATTGGGGACCATGTCAGTTGACACATAGCACCGGAGGTCTGTGAGTCAGATGATGACAGGGATGCCTGAATTCAAAAGGAGCATGAAGGTACATGTCTGAGATGTACCGAAGGAAGATCTCGCAAGAGGACCATTCCCGTCATTTAGCAGGTCCACAGGTTTGGAACAACCCGAGGAGGTTTGAGATTCATGATTGGGAATCTCATGTGTGCAAGTGGAAGAAAGCCCTCTATGGCTTAAAGCAAATCACCCCGAGTTTGATATGAGAGGATTGATAGCTGTCAGATGAAGTTGAGATTCACTAAGAGTGAAGCCGATCCAAACCATTGTTTGAAGGTTGTGGATGATAAACCTCTCATACTGACACCTTCTAAGAACGACCTATTTCTGACAGGTGTAGACCCTCTCACTTGCAAAAGTAAGAGGGAGTTGGATTCCGGATATGAAATGATAAACTGCAAGCCCGTGACTACCTCGAGGATCTTAACTTTCAAAAGTTATGTGGTGGTGATGCTGGATCAGATTTGGGAAATGCCTCTGAGTTTCATAAACTCATTTGCATTGATGTTCTTGGTGAACTTCTGTCCGGATATATGTTTTGCAGTTAGCATGGTGAGCTCATATTTGGTTGAGCCTCACTGGATTGGCGCCAAGAATCTTCTGAGATATCTTCAAGGCACAATCTCTCATGGATTGAGATACACTGCCGGAAATATGAAGCTGCATGATTATTCGAATGCTGACTGGGCAGGCAGTGTGGAGGATCACTAGAGCACTTCTCAGTGCTGGTTCTTTTTGGGTGCTGCTTCGATATCACGGATGAGCAGCAAGCAAAAGTCGATTGCTATAAGCACTGTCGAGACCGAATACATAGCCACGAGTATGATCTCTTATGAAGCTGCATGGTTGTGGAAGCTCTTCAGTGAGCTATTTGTACACATGATGAATACCACTATGATCCTCTGTGACAACCA
This sequence comes from Pinus taeda, assembly GCA_000404065.3. Taxonomy (NCBI): domain Eukaryota; kingdom Viridiplantae; phylum Streptophyta; class Pinopsida; order Pinales; family Pinaceae; genus Pinus; species Pinus taeda. The sequence continues at coordinate 10,514 of APFE031710917.1, forward strand.
GGGGGTGATTCGATTGTTGAGGAATCCCATATTCAATGATTGCTCCAGCAGATAGACATCAAATACTACCTTATCTGGGATATGGTAAGTCGATAAGCGAGGAGGCTCCATCGCATTGAGACTGATGTACAGGTTGCAGACATTTTGTCAAAGCCTGGGGGAAAGGTCAAATCTGCGACTTTCCCAAAACAACTTGGAGTCGTTGAGAGACCTTCTTATAAGGGTCCTGCATGTTGCATGCATTGAGCTCTGGGAGCTCTGGGGGGCTTGGGGTACTTGAGCAACACACGACCATAGGGCGACTCACCCTCCCCTAATGGTGCGTTGTGTACAGGATGAATGGCTCAGCCTTCCCCCGTGATACCCCATGGCAACTTTGAGACAGGATGATTAGTTCTCCTATGGGACAGGATGATTAGTTCTCCTGTCGAGGCATCCTACCCATGCAGTCTGGGACTCATGGGAAGTAACTCTCATCTTATCAATGAGTAGGGAAATGGGGTTAGGGACCATTAGTAGTACTATCGATAGATGCATCGTTGCATCTACCATACTCCCTATGCTAGGATGGCCTCCATCGATCTGGGATCAATGAAACTGATCTAGGATCAGTATGAGTGGTTTGAGACACTCTCTTGTGATATTGATCTGCAATCAATGAAACTGATCTGGGATCAGTATGAGTGGTTTGAGACACTCTCTTGTGATATTGATCTGGGATCAATGAAACTGATCTGCGATCAGTATGAGTGGTTTGAAGACTCTCTTGTGATATTGATCGGGGATCAATGAAACTGACTTTGGGTCAGTAGAGAATGGTATGAGACATTCTCGATCAATTCTTCTTCTTCATGGTTCAGTAGAGCAGAGCTTAGCAAAGCAGAGCAAAGCAAAGCTCAGCATAACAGTGCAAGGCATTGATGGCAGAGATACTACAGTCGTACATATGGATCAGCGGATGGAGTTCTCCCTAGTTGAGAGGGAGTGTTAAAATTGGTAACTAGGGCCAAACTCCATGTGGGTCATCTTATTAATGGCAGGTGATATTTTTCTTGGATCCCTCTCATCAAGAGGTGTAGGATTGATCTAAAGATCATCCAATTCCGATAAGTATTCATGGAGATATGAATTTATTAGTGTTATGGGACAATTCGTCAAGGTCGGCCAGCAACCAAATAAACCCCACTTGTGCTCCAAGTTTAAGTATAAACAGAGGTGGCCTTCAAGTCATTTAAACACACACTTGGGATATCTTTCTCTCTACTTGTCTTTGGGTTTTAGTAGGAGGAGAGATCCTAAGGGATAATGTTGCCCTAATCGAAAGGGAGTGCCCTAGGGTCTACATTGCCCTAATAAAGAAGTCCTAGATGCAGGAGGAAAGGGAGATCTAGCACAGTGAAGGAGGCCTAATGGCAGACCCTAACGCAACCCTATGGAGAGGCCCTACACTGCCCTATGGAGAAAGTCTATACGTTGTCCTAAGGATGGTATGGATATACCCTAGCTGCAGCAGCCTAGAAGAGAACAACAAGGAGTTAGGAGGCTATTCCAGGAGGCCGAGGAGCTGTTGAAGAGGGTCGCAGCCCATATCTTGAGGTTGAAAGGTAGGGGGAATGCTTTGGGGTGATTAGGTGAAGGAATATCCCTTAGAAGTGTTGCCGCAGCTAAGGGACAACTTGTTGTAGCAAGCCGCAGTAGATAAGAGGAGGCCAAAGGGTGGAATAGGGGTTGGAACAGTCGAGCATTGCAGCCAAGGCTTTCCTCCCCTCTTAGAAAGGCAGGCGCAGTTGTGGAGGGTTATTCTGGCCACATTTTGAAGGCTGTTAGGACTGCTGTTAGAATGCCCAAACCAATCATGCAATGCAGCAAACAGAGAAGCTCCAAAACAATGATGATGACACATTGAAGCAGCATGATGATGGAAGCAGCAATGATGATGATATATTGCAGCAGCATGTTGATGAATGTTGCAGCATGATGGGTATAGTGATGAAGTGTATCATAGCATAATGAGGGGCCGCACAATGGTGAGGTGCAGCAGTATGATATAGCAAGTTCATGGTGCTGCAAGTATAGCACATTGGTATAGCGACATGCAAGGGACAACAAACTAACATTGGGACAGTTGTATGGTACTTAGCAGCAAGTACACCAAGCATGCAATGGTAAAGCAACATGCAAGGGACAACAAACTAACATTGGGACAGTTGTATGGTACGTAGCACCAAGTACACCAAGCATGCAATGGTACAACAAGCATGCAAGGGACAGCAAGCAAGCAATGGGACAACAAACATGGACAACTTGGTTCAACCATGACACATGGAACAACAATACAGCATTAGGTGCAACAGTCATGAGGTCCAGCATTGTAATGATGGGTGCAGCATGGTGCAGCACGGTGAGGTGCAACATGATGATGAGATGCAACACGATGATAGGTGAAGGAGTCACCTTGGAGAATCAGTTGAAGCAGCATGTCTTCAACAGATCTCATGTATCATCTTTTTAGAGATGATCTATGCTCTCATCTAGATAAGTCAAAGTGTTGACTTTAGTTGTAAATGTACTATCTCTCTCTCTCTCTGTTGAACTATTGAAGAACATATAAGAAGAATTGATCAAGGGTTTCCCCAGATTGGGGTTTGTCCCTGGCTAGCACCACATCTTGTGTCCTCTTGTCTTGACTTGTCTTTTGCGATTTATATTTACGTTCTATCTGCAGTTTACTTTAATGTTGATGTGATTCCTAATCTGGAAAAGATATTGAGCTAACTATGAAAATTGAAATAAATTGCTCTGGCATAGAACATACCTAAAATTAACAGTACATAATCCACTCGGGTGGTCACCGAATATGACCTTCCTTTGGACTATACTTATCTTGGAAAGCTAGTCCTCAAAGAATATCAATCCACGACTACCACATTCTCAAAGAGTATCGAATGCCAGATAGTTACCCCATCCTCCATTCTTTCTTGCCAAGTGAAGACAAGAATGTAGTGTCTGTCTCTCCCTCTCAATTAGGAAGGATATATCAACCAAACCAAGCTTGTCTCTCAAGTACATAAGCTTCTTATTTGGAAGTGACTTTGTCAATATGTCAGCTACTTGCTCATCAGTGGAGATACTTTGTAGCTGCAGCACACCATTTTGCACTAGCTCTCGAATATAGTGATACTTGTTGTTTATATGCTTTGTCTTTCCATGAAACATTGGATCTTCAGACAAACATATACAACTAGTGTTATCACAAAGTATCATTGTAGGGTTCATCAGTCCTTCAAACAGGTCAGATAGCAGCTTCCTCAACCATATTGTTTCTCTGCTTACTTCACCAATTGCAACATATTCAGCCTCAGCAATACTCAAAATTATTGTGTCTTGCTTTTTGCTCATCTAAGAGAACATGGAGGATTCCATACTGAAACATCCTCCTGTAGTGCTTCTTCCATCTTGCTCATTACCTCCCCAGTCAGAATCTGTATATCCAATCAGTTGGACATCACTCTTATCATCTTCAAGCAGTAGTGGATGGTTCCTCGAAGATATCTCATAAATTAGAATATGATTTGTTGCTACCCAATGACCATGCTTCGGCTCCACTTGGAATTGACTAAGAACATTTACTGCAAAGCATATGTTTGGTCGAGTATTCACCAAGTATATCAATGAGCCAATAAGTTGTTTGTACTTGGAAGGATCCACAGGGCTTGATTTTGAACTCCTTAGTCTCTTTAAGTTTGTGATCATCGAAGTGGTCATAGGTTTGCAATCCATCGTGTCAAACCTCTTTGGCATCTTGATCACGTACTTTCCTTGACCCAAATAAACTTCATCATGTCCTTGCCAGAATTCTAGTCCCAAATAGTAATGCGTTAGCCCAAGATCCTTCATGTCAAACTCTGTTGCTAGTTGCTTCTTACATTCTTCAATTCGACCTTGTACACCTGTTAAGAGAAGATCATATGCATACAAAAGAATGATTACAAGTTCTAACATCTACAACCTTAATATAAAGGTTCAAATCAGCAAAACTTTTTGGTGAAGCCTATTCTTTGCAGGTATGCATCCATTCTAGCATACCATGCCCTTGGTGCTTGCTTGAGGCCATATAATGCTTTCTTCAATCTGCAAACATATGCCTTCCTATATTTATCTTCGAATCCCAAGGGTTGCTCTATATAGATTTCTTCATCTATTGTGCTATTCAGAAACGCAATCTTGACATCCATTTGGTGGATGTTCCATCCCATCGATGCTGCCAGAGAGACTAATGATCGAATCGTTGTATATCTTGTTGTTGGAGCAAATGTCTCTTCATAGTCGATGCCTTCAAGTTGAGAGAAGCCCCTAGCCACAAATCTTGCCTTATACTTATCTATACTCCATCTGTCGCATGTTTGATCTTATAGATCCACTTGGAAGTAACCACAGATTTGTCTCCGAGCCTAGGTACGATCTCCCAGACTCCATTCTTCATTATAGATTGATACTCTTCATTCATGGCATCTTTACATTCTTGATTATTTACAACCTCTTCAAAAGTGTATGGTTCTACTTCTATTAGTTTTGTCATGTATGCAACATACCCAGAATATCTCTTGGGTTTCTTACTTTCTCTAAATGATCCTTTCACTACCCCATGACCTTCTGCATCAAGTAGAGTAGATTTCAACCAATTAGGTATTTTTCTTGTTTTAGGGATCACCATAGGTTGAACAGGCTCACTGGGACCTTCTTCTTCATGGTGTGATTCTTCTTCCCCCTTGTCAACTTCCTCCTCAAATACTAGAAGTTCTTCATCATCACAATCTATGGAAAGTTCCTTAGATTTCTTGAATGATATGCTTTCATCAAATATGACATCACGACTAACTTCTATGTGGTGTTCATTTTTCATGCAGATACTATAAGCTTTCGATGAGTTGTTGTTGTTGTAAAATGTAACTAGGTTCAGTCTTCATAATGACATGTAATTATGACTTTTGTAAATGATGTAATGAAGAAAATAAAATTATTATTGTAAGCCTTGCCTCATGGGTTTCATGAGCAAGTGATTTTATTTTAGATGGCTCCCATTGAGAGCTTTAGGATTTGTCATTTAAGTCAGAGGCAATGTCATGTATGAAGAGCCCTTCTTGGGCATGTGTTAAATGTATTTGTGTCAATAGCATTGTCAAATAGCCCTCCAACGACAAGCACTACTACTCCTCTTCAAGTCGGCTTTAAATCAAAGAAAATAACTCATGTCGGCTCACTCAAGGAGACACATCCATTCGATGATCAAGTCGACTCGTAATTATATGGAAGAAATACTATATAAAGGAAGCTAGGCTCTTCACATGCACAGTTCAGATTTCGTGTATCTCTGAGATTTCGCAGAAAGCAAGTTCGCATTTTTGAGATTCTTGAAGTCAGTAATAAGGTCGTATACACCACAGTATGGAAGTAAGTTAGGAGAGAGGTTGAAGAGACATCTAAGGGAAAGTGAGGATCTATCTAGGGACAGCAGGAACATATTTCTCTGAAGTTCTCGGATAAGCTAAACAAAAGTTCAGATCTCTAGTACTGAAATGAATTCAAATAATGGAGGCTACACGGATATGTCTCAAGGGTGATCACAGCAAAAGATGAAGTTCGAATCTCTCCCAGAATTCAAACGACAGAATAAGAGGCAGTTAAATGTATCTCTGAAGTTCGTATGGATGGAGACAATGACACGATAGATCATTGCTATAACAAAGATGATCTCAGTTTGTGTGCTATGGATCGAAGAAGGTCGAGATGGAAGAAGAGTTGAGAACAAAGTTGACTGTCTTGAGAGCATGTGTCTTGGTCTTGGAGTGGCTAATAGGTCAAAGGCCTTGGTCTTGGTATTCGTCAATTGGAATCTCTAGAAGAAGGATTTGTGTGGGTTTTGCTCTCAAAGAGTGAGAGGTTTTGGCCCTGGCTTCTAGCCTACATGTTGTGTCTCTTGTCTATTTATGTTCATGCATTAGTTACTGTTTGATGAAGAAGAACATTAATAATCTAATAAGAAGAAGATCCTGATCTAAAGAAGTAACAAGCATTCACAAGCAATCACTAATAAAAGAGGAATCACCTAATGCTAATGCCCTAGATTTCTCAACATGGTATCAGAGCTAAGGTGCTAAAGTCAAAGGAAGGGCATCTAATCAAAGAGACACTCAAGGATCAAATTTCAAGAAAGGCATCTAAGCAAGTCAAAGGTTATCAAAGCAAAAGATCAAGATCTACAATGAGGAATAAAACCCTAGAACGAAGAAGCATTCTACAACAGCAAAAGTTCTTGGATCCTCTAGTCATCATCAAGTTATCTACAAGGCAAGGTAGCTCGAAGAACTTTAAAGATGAAGATCACATCATCTTGGAGAAAGTCAAAACCCTAGAAGCAATTCTGATTTGCACTTATTCACTACCGAAGAAGACAAAGTATCTTGAAGGCTAAAAGGCATTGTCTTATCTTCAGGGTTATAAAGCAAGCAAGGATCCTCTCCTTGTCATTGAAGAAGATCATCCGAGGAAGCAGCAAATCATCCTCATCAAAAAGGAGCAATCTTCTTTATTGAAGAAAGGCTTTTTCATTTGGAAGAAGATCATCCAAGAGGGAGCACTAATACATCTTCAACCATCATCAAAGTGATCAAGATGAAGACTTCATCTTCACTTGTCAAGTAAGTATATTTCATTCTTTAATTAAATTTGGTAAAATGACTTCGTGTTTGCAAGGAGATCTATAAGCTAGTTGGGTCATCAAAATTCCTTGCATGAAAAGGGAGGATAAGCATAGTCCTCGAAGAAAATAAAGTCATTGAACACATCAATGAAAAAGGTCTCCTTTGAATTCATGGAAAGGGATTCTTATGAAAGGTCCCCTCATATAGCAATATTGGAGACATCAAAGATATATATATATGATAAGCTCATAAGAATATTCTCTGAAGATGCAATAAAGAAGGTCACATGGCATAGATCTGATCTACACAAAATTGAAGGTATCAAAGAATGAAGGGATATCTTCATAAGATCTCAACTGCAAGATTTGGGAGAGATGATAAGAAGATAACCATCATTGTTCTAAACACACTAACTAATGAACAAGGTAACAAATGTCCATAGGGATAAGAAAGTTACCTCATTCGACAACTTGTGGTTTCTATGCAAGATAGAAGAAGACAAGTTGAGGGAAAAGTGTTGAAGGTTAAAGGACTCAAACATTTGCAGGGAGGAAAGGAAGTTTGGAAAATATTGGTCCTCAGAAAAGAAAGAACGGCATAGCTGAGATTCAATGCTATGGATGTAAAATTATGGACATTACAAGAAAGATTGTCTTAAAGGGACAATAACAAAAGAAGAGAAGAAGCCCATATCACTGAAGAAGTGGAGGAAGCTAAAGAGAAGAAGTCCAAGAAAAGAGGAAGTAAGAGATCTCTACTATGACTAAGATAGTCTCCCTCACAAAAGGTCTCAACATAGTGTTGAGTCCCTATAATACTAGTGATTACCCCATTAATAGGGTAGTTGTACCCCTTATTAATATTGTTGTGCCCCTATCGTCACCATATTGTTATTACTGTGCCCCATAGAATCCCTCTTGTGTTATTTTTGTGACTTTATATTATTATTGTTAGGTCGGCTGGGTTATATTGTGACTCCTTAGACTCCTATATATAGAAAGGAGGTTTTGTCATTTGAATCATCCAAGAATTGTTCATTTATGTAATGTAAAGGAGGTTGCCCCCTCGAAGAGGCTGAATTCTAAGGCGTTGATCTATCTTTTCTATCTTTTTCTTGAGCTCGTTACATAACATTTGGTATCAGAGCTTTGGATTCTAGGGTTTCGCTGCTCCAAACAGGTCATCGTGGCATTTTCGCTATAACTCATTTTCTGCGACGTTTTAGAAGTCGAAAAAAAAACCCATTTCAGAATACATTGCGCTGCAGCTCGGGTCCGAATTTCAAAGCTTTTCGCGCTATATTTGCGGAGATATGATCTAAGGAAGTTGGTCTTTGTGCAGACTCCTGAATTACATTCCAAACAGGTGACCTAGAGAAAATTGTCATAACTTTTTCTCTGAGCATCGGATTGAAATTTCGTAAAAAGGTACAGAAAGAGGACAGGCTGTAGTTTCTTCTATATAGCTTTTAGAGCCAAAGGTCGAAACAGTGACTCATGGCACGTCGTACAAGTTCGCTCTACGGAACTAGTCTATAATCAGGTCAATGTGGGAGATTTGGCATAACTCTTCCCTCGAGAATCCAATTTGGATCAGACTGGTGGCATTGGAAAGAGGATGCAAAGGGCTACTACAGGTCGCAATTTCAGAACTATATGATCCAAAATTACAGAGATACATCAGATTCAATATTGAGCTCCTACAAAGTGAAAAAAGGTGTGTAGTTTTTTTTAAATTTTTGCATGAGCTTGGTTTCAAAAATTAGTTTAAAAGAATTAAAAGGGCATAGTAAAGCATTATTATCGGTAATTGATGCCCCGAGGAAAGAAAATGCAAACACCTAGTAGGCAACCTGAAAGCTCTAGCATGACTCATGA
>APFE031710934.1:3124-21320 GCA_000404065.3 Pinus taeda
GGCTTGCTGGGCACTCACTGACCTTGACTCGTGACCTTGACATAATTTTGACTCAAAACCCTAGACCTAAGACCATGGGACCTCAATACAAAATAACGACAAGTATGACTCAATTACATTGTAGTATGACCTCATCCAGCAAAGCCAAGAAGGGAAAAATGACTAGCTTCCTCCATTCAGTGTTATAGCATGCCTAGCGGGATGCAAAATTGACACTGATGAGACACCTAACCATGCATATGCAAAGAGCAATTGATCACTGATGGAGGGTTTAAGACCGACACTAACAAGGTCAACTTTCTTCCTTGTTTGATATTGTTTACCAACTAGTGCTCTCTTCTTAAGTTCAACATTTTCCTCTTTCAAATTGTTAATTTCTTCCATGGCAATCATAAGTTTAGCAAGGAGTTCTTCTACAAAATATTTTTCATTCTCTTCATCTTCTAAGTCTGTTTTAGCCTTGATGTCATCATTCTCATTTTCAGCTTCTATGACGGGTTCAGGATCTCCTTCTTGATTGATGGTCATGGTCAGTGCTTCTTTTGAGTGAAGGTCATGAAGTTTGTCCCATATATCCTTTGCTGATGAATATTTTCCTAGATTGTTCTTTACAGAATCAGGTAGCCCATTCAAGATTGCATTTGCTGCTTTTGTATTGTACTCCTTGGATTCTCTATCCATCCTGCTATCATCAATCACTGATTTCCAGATTTCAATCCCTTGATTCTATAATAAATTCCTCATTCTTGCTTCCCATATATTAAAGTTCCCATTGAGCCTTGGAGCCTCATCAAATTGATTGTCTTCTGTTTTAGTAGTAGAGGGAGACACATCCTTAGGAGGATTGGAGACTTTCTTCCTTGACCTCGCCATTTGTGTTCTAAATGTTGACCTTCAAGTTGTTAAGATTTGAATGAAGGAACCTGCTCTGATACCAATTGTTGGAAATACTGAGAGGGGGGGGGTGAATCAATGTTTCTTTTTCCCACTATTGTTTTAATAGTTAAAACATATATATTCAGAACACAAGATGAACAACAAGAATAAATGCTTTTATTAATATAAACTGTGCAGTAAAATAGATACAATATATAGATGGTTAAAATCAGTTGCCAACCTCCAACTTGGACTTTGGTGAGGCTCCAACCTCTAGAGCACCAACTCTATTTCGAGCACCAACTCTATTTCGCCAAGTCACCAATCTTGGACTTAGGAGCACAAACTCCCAAGGACTTCAATCCTTCCTACTTCTGAGGCATCAACCCCAAGGACTCCAATCCTACTTACTTCTAAGGCACCAGCCCCAAGGACTCCTATCCTTCTTGCTTCCGAGGCACTAGCCCTAAGGACTCCTATCCTATCTTGTCAAGGCACTTTTGATGATAATGTTCTACTCTCAAAAATCTTCTCTCCTGACTTCTGTCTGGTTATAATTTCTCTGTAGTCTCCAAGCTACAACATCAATGACAACCAGTCTTCTCTTGAAGGAGTCTTTACAACTCTTCCTACCATTCACACAGAGTCTCTAATAGCTGACCTCTGATCATATCTCCATACTGCTTTAATGAGTCCACTACAACTGCGCTAAAACTCTGCATAAGAACCTGCTTTCAGTTCAAGCATATGTTCTAATGTCACGGTGAATGTTTTAGCAAGACTGCTTCTCTGTTGGCAACTTCTACCCTTCGAATTCCTCCTATCCTGTTGGTCCTTCAGCCCTATTTTTGTTCTACTGGACCCTCTTTCTGTTCTGCTGTTTTCTCCAACTTTTCAACAATGTTCAACAACGTTCACTAGCAACTTCATACAATTCTTAACCACCTATGATTCTTCTGCTACCTCATATTCTAGTTCTTCGCCACAACAACAACAACAACAATAGTTCTCTGTTTTTACTGTTTTATACATTCTCATGCCTTTTTCCATTCGTTTCCACTTACTTAATGGCTCTTTGGCTTCCTCCTCACTCACTTGAGCTTCGGCTTCCTCAACACTCACTCGACCTTTTGGCTTCCCTCCTCCATTCGCTTTAGCTTCTTCATGTTTACCTTCGATTGATGTGCTGAAAATATAATGTCGTCGTGGAAAAGGTTGGTGTTTCAGCAATGGAGAAATTGGTGTTTTAGCAAATTTTTCACAAGTGTTCAAGAGCTGCGGAAAAGGTTGGTGTTTCAGCAATGGAGAAATTGGTGTTTCAACAATGGAGAAATTGGTGTTTCAACAAATTTTCTCCAAGTGATTCAACAACGGGAAAAATGGGGAAAAGTTGGTGTTTCAGCAATGGTGTGTTCCGCCTGCTATATATATATAATTATGCTTTGATACCATATACACTATAATCCTCCTGATGGCTATGTTTTCTCTGTTAGTTCCTTTGGCTCCATTCCGTCTGCTCCTCTTGGCTCCGATATTCCTCCTTGCTCTGATATGTCTGTTTCCGCATATATATATATATATATATATATATTATATTATATATATATGGCTCCTCCTGCAGCTCCTTTTAGTCCAATGTGGCTCCTTTGGGTTGGCAATGTCTTTCAAAGACCTCCTCGCATATATGAATGCCTCTCTTGCGCTGATATCCTGTAATATGCTTTGATATGCCTCCTTAGGTAACTCCTCTTTGCTTATGGCTTGGCTATCCTGATGGCCTTGCTCGTATCTCTTCATAAATTTGCTCTGCATCCCCTTGGCTTCATGTCATCCTCTAGTATCCAGAATATTGCCATATTGACATCAATGACAACCTAGGTCAACAAGGTAAACCATCCTCGAATCGGTAACATAGGTTTCAGGTGGTGCAGATGGGTTACATAAGGTTTTACTGCACAATCAGGTGAAAACGAGCAAAACTGGGGTTTTGTGTTTAAATGGGTAAATGGTTGATATTGGTGGGTTAATGACAATTAAAGTTGGTATCAATTGAATGACAGGACATTTTGTCATTTATGGGAGGCGGTAAGCGGGTTTCATCGCACTGCTTCTAGGAGGGAAGTGGTTTTTAGGGAGGACCGCGCGATTCCACACATCTTTCGATAGGTAGCATCGACACTATTTGTGAAACTGCTCACATTGCACGCTAAAGATCGACCAAAAGGCCCATGCGATATGAGCGATAGCCATAAGATCTTAGGGGTCAGATCGGACAGTGGTCGGGGTGATGAAGTCACTGATGGATAACGAAGGGCAGGCCCGATATTAATTAAAGGAGTTACTCATATCGGGGCGATCTGATTGGTCACTGAGTTATTAATTAATCCTGGTGACTAATTAATCCTCATTTAACATGGCAGGGTCGGGGTTCTTAATTAGTTATAGTTTAACTAATTAATCCCAATTATCGGTGTTATTATGGTTATTTTGCAACCAAGGGCGGGATATATAATTTATTGGGTTTTTAATAATAATACGGGTAATGGGTGTTTTATTTTCGGGAGTTAAATAATACAAGTTAAAAGTTAATATGACTTTTTGGAAATTCAACATGCGCTAAGATAAAACGTTTCCGAAAGTATATTTCATCGTATAACATTTATAACTTGGGCTAAACGAATATGAGGGTTTATATGGAGAATGTTTTAATTTCCCTAAGTAAAATAGTATTTTACTTAGGAAAAGATTTATAAAGGGAGTGAGTGACTTTATGAAGGGGTAATTGTTGAGGAAGGGGATTTAAGTACTTTAGGTATTCCAAATTATTGGACCCAGAGTCCGGTCCCTCTAAGAGTCAGAGAAATGCTCTGAGCCCCTCAAACTTTGTTAATTACCTTTAGTAGTGAGGACTTAGGGGAAATGAGTAGGGAAGTTAATTATTTTTGACATTGCTTGCTTGGTGTGCCTTTCATGTGATACATGCCTTTTCCTTGTGATGAAAGTAAAAGATTTATACATTTAAACTTATCATTCACCACATATTATTTTGCAACCATCATCTACTTACCCTACCTACTTTACCCTAACATTTTCACTTCTTTATTAGGGTGCACTTAAACTGGCAAACCCTTTTCACACTTTCTTTTCTTTTACATATAGATATCTATCTAAGTTTAACCTTATTACATCCAAGGGCTCAGATTAAACTTTTGAGCTCCTTTTATTCACTCTACCTATCTACTTATCTGCCAAGATTACACTGTTTGGTCAGATCTTTATTCTCTACTTCTAAAACATGAAATTGAAAATATGAACTAGTCAAGCTTAAACTATTTGACTATTCATGAATTGTGGCATAGGTGACAAGCTGTGCACAATTTTTTATTATACAAAAGTAAAAAAGTAGTGGCATTTCGACTTGCACACTTTCATGGTCTTTTCTTTTTGTTGGGGTTCATTTTCTTTCATTTTTTGACCTTTTCTTTATTATTTTTACCCTTTGATTTTTCTTTTAGGGTATACTCTCTTTGCATTTTTTAATTTTTTGATTTTTTACAAATATGGAAAACATTTGCAGAAGCAAAGCTATGTACATATTTCAGAGACAACTAAGTCAATCATGATATATGACACCTATTGGTATAGGAACCTAACAGTGGCTCAACTTGGGGATGGCATTTCCTTTTGAAATGTCAAGAACACCGTCGACTAAAACTTTTGAACTAAAATTGTAGCCTTTTCTGCAAATTGAAATATGATCTAACATAAGCTTGCTACTAAAAACTGATTTTATTCAAACTGAAATCCTACCTACTTACTTTAATCAGCTTTCTGACTGTTGGTTAGGTAAAATGAAACAACCAATGCAACCACTCAAGGAGTATATATGTTGATGGATTTTGTTGCTTGGGATTGTTTGTGATTGAAACTAAGATCCTAAAGCCAAATATAACCTTGTCAACCAAAGATAAGATAAGGAAATACTTGCTTTCATTTGTAGGCTCCAAAAACTGTACAAAAGGATCTTCCAAAATATGTACACTATTTTTGAACTGATTCAAACAACTATATAATTGTTCTGGATAGCCTCCATGCCATGAAACTGAAATGTTGCTTTTATCTTTACCACCCTGCAAACTTTCATAAGTTTCTACAAGCTACTCACCCTTTTCTTTAGAGATTTTATACCACATTCCCTTTAAAAACTGAAATGATTCAAAATAAAAAGGCAAAGAAGCTTCACTTATTTCTAATTTTTTTGTGTTTTCTTCCTCACTTTCATATCTGAAATGAACAAGCTGATCATTATTCTCAAGTTGGTGAAACTGGATTTCCTTATTCCCCAAACTAGCCTATGATTACTCTGTAAAGTTAGTTTGGATTTGAAGAACATAATTATCATCATACTGATCATATTTGGGAAAACCATCAAAATAAGTAATGTCATTAAACACACACATTAGACCAAGAGATTTTTCCTCCACATATTGCTTTATAAATCTATCTTCTGATCTATGGTAGTTGGAATTAGCAGGAATTTGTCATGATTCTTAATCTCTTCTTGTACTGATGGCTGCAATATATTGATCAAAGGATAATGGTAATCCTGCCATATAAGATCTTCTGGATGATTTGTACTAGGAAAACAAACCTCATTCCAAACTGCTGCTTGATTTAAGTGATTGGCCAATTGCTTCTCCTCCTTATTATCCACGGTAACCAAGTGCTCTGAATACTCTTGATCTTCATCAAATATAACAACCTTATCACATACAACAGGAAAATCGTTATCATTATCTTTGTCATATAGAAGCTTGCAAGGGAGTTTCAAACTCTCATTAATTTTAGATGAAAGATCATGATCTATCAAAGTATGTTGTCTTATTTCATTTACATGCAAGGAAAGGAAATTTATGACATGGTTTTCATCAAATAAATTTGAATAGTCTTTAATTTCTGAAGAAACCACTACTTGCTGAAGATGATCTTGTGGTTCAATACTTTTAAGCTCTATTGCCTTTACCTCCAGATCTCTAAACTATTGTTGCTTTTCATTATTGTTTTCTATTTGAGCAAGTTCAGGGAACTGAATTTCTTCTTTATTCTGATTAGTTTGTTGTGCTACAAGAATTGTTTCCTGTGGGGAAACTTCATGTGCTTCTAAACAACATACATCATCTTTTTCTTTCTGTGGGGAAGATAATTCAAGAAAGGCTTCCATTTTTTGAAAAGGCTTTTCTTCTAAAACTTCTAATATTTCATGATGCATGAACGGATCATCATCATCATAGTAATTTTCAAGATACTGAATAAAACTTTCAAAATTGTCACAACAGTCTTGAATTATCAATAGAGATGAATAACTTTCCTTGTATTTGTCATGAAATGCAGGATGAAAATGCTTTAAAGAACATATGCTAGAGGCTGGTGAATTTTCATACCAAGATCTAGCTTTTTCTTCTAAAGTTGCCATAAATATTTTCATAAGATAATCTTCATGGAATTTGACTTTAAACTTTCGAATGTGCATATGAAATTTTAATAAATTTAAAGTAGCATCATTTCCTATTTCATCTTTAAACAATGGAAGATTTTTTGACCAATTAAAGTTGGGCAAAGGATTTGGAAAACCTGGAATCTTTGACCTGTCCATAGGAGCATACTTGTAATGATTTATTGAATTCATCTTGAAAACACTCAATGCTAAAATTGGGTCACTGTAGGTTCTCAACAACTCTGGATTCTTTTAGTAGTGGAGTCTTGGGTATTTGAGGCTTCTTGATTGGAAAGTGATCATCATCAGATTCAAAAAGATGATATATATTTACAATTTTCAAAAGAAAATAGTTAAAAAATTAATCTAAATTTTCTCTAAAATAAAATATACATTGAAAAAATTTATCAATGAGAAAGAACATAATGCCTTGGATAACAATCCAAGTTAAAAGCCTGATCTTTTCACATAGTTCTTTTAGGTTCATTTCTCCAGTGAAGTCTTGATTGTGAAATTGATTTGGAGTCGCCAGGTGGATGATTAACCTTTTTGTGTCTAATCACTGTCCACCATCATAGATCAGATCTAAACCTGTAAAAAGATTCTGAAGAAAATGTCAGTTCTCCCCAATGGAGTCGCCACTATGTTATCACACAGAATTTTCCCATGGTTAAAGAAAGAAATTTCTGAGGTAACCACAAACCAACCTTTTAAGTACAAAATCTAGCCAATCTTTACTCAGAAAGGGCTCTCTCTTTATGATTTAGCTTTGTTTATGAGATATTAGGCTAGTTATCAAGGCTTGGGGGTTTTTATTTTGTTTGGTGGTGGAATTTAGGAGCAGATGGGTAGAACAAAGTATTTCAGGCCATTGGGCTATGGAGTCAACTAAAAATGGCTTAACTGGATCAAGTTGATTCAACAAAGGAGGGCTTCACAGGGCAAGATAACTAAACAAGATACAAATGATAGCTTAAAGGGTGAAATGGTCTTGAAAAGGAGGAAGGGAAATTAAGAATCCTTCAACAAAGTTCAAGATTAGGGAAAGCGGGTGATCATTAACAAAAGCAATTAAGAATTCTTTGTTAAATGGTCATAGTGATAAACTAAAAAGCAGGGAGCAATTAAGAATTCCCTACCTATGATAGCTTGGAAGAAAACATTAAGAATATAAACGATTTTAAAGACAAAATGTAGTAAAGCACTTTCTGAAATATACTTTTTCGTTTATCATTTAGATATGGAAAACATATGAATATTTAAACAAGAAAACTATAAAAACATAAGATATAAAATATTTATTTGTTTCTCGTTTGACATAGGAATCCTGTAAAAGTCCTTTGCTTTATTACTTTGTCCAGCCAGCCATACAATATTTGTTCAACAGTACTTCTATTCCAAAATAAAGAGTCTATAGAAATTTCTAATAATCCACACAAAATACTTCAAATGAAGAAGTATTTATACTAATTGTAAACTGAAATATCTTGAAAAAATATCAAGATTGGTTTACAAATGTCTCAAACTGTTTTACAATAATAGAACTTAAATAAAGGACATTCAAAACTAATGAATCTATTTGGCACTATGTTTATGGATTTATGGTGATGAAGAAGAGAAAGTCGAATTTGGTAGCAACTCTTAATTGACGATGAAACATCCCAGTCACTAACTGCATCCTTCATTTGTGCATTCTGCCCCAGAAATTCTACAAACTTAGGGTCCAATGATACGCTTGTATATCTCAATCCGAGATAGATATGTAAAAAGTGAAAGAGGTTATTGTAGATAAGAATGCTTTTGAGATAAACCTCTCTCAGTTTCCCAAAATGCAGCTCCAACTATTCACAATATTCTCTGCAAAACGATGTCAAAAATAGGACTTTGCACAAACTAAAAAATAGGTTTTGAAGACATGCACTTATCTCCCTTTTGGTAATACCGGTGTAAAAAGTGAGATAGTTTTTTGTAGATTGGCCTGTTAAGAACAAAAACCTCCTCCATTTTCTCGAAATAATTCTTGGATTGGTCACTGTTAGAGCCTAGATTTGCCTCAGGCTGGAAAGGCAAGGGTCTAGGTCCACATCAAACCACGCTCAGCCTCATAGCTAGCCCTACGAGGACAGGAGAGGGGTCTCTCCGGGTCGATCTCGGAAAAAGACAATTGATGGGGCTCAAGATGACTGAAATAAAAGCTAATTTTAGGCTAGGTATGAAGTACAAGGATTTGATTTGAGTTTTTTTGGGGTTTTGTGTTGAAAACAGCGAAAGGCAAATTGGGCTCGGGGATGAGGCATAATTTCTGCAGAGTTCTGATTGGGGCAAGTAAGGCGATCGTCTTGATGCTTTTAAAGGGAATGAATGGGTAGATCGGACTGGTGAGGAGCTAAGGAGAGCAAGAAGGTTTCAAGGATTCTCCTTAAACATATGAAAACATGGAAAATCAAACAAATTTAAAGGCAGAGCATGACAATCAATGGATTCTACCTTAATCACTTCATTTGTTCAATTGCAGAAGATGATAGTAAGGAAAATGATACACATAAAAACTTACAATTACTGAGAGAAGCACACCATAAAAACATAAATCCACATGGGTCCCAAATAGTGTTGCAAAACCCTGGTCTTTCCTTAGCCAAAAATGCAGAGAAAATATGTACAATAGTATGCCAAAGCAATCCCAAGTGTCCAACCATGAAAATGACTGAGAAATTACATCATATAGGCTAGCCCAACCCATTCCCATGCCTCTATGGGTTTATCTCATCATTCTAGGAGTTGTTTCAACCAATTCTAAACAAGGAACTAAAATCTAGGCAGTCAAAACAACTTGCCTCTATATGCTAGGAAACTGATTCATTCATTAAATTTTCACTTGTTAGTGAATGAATCATCTATAACAAGTAAATAAGTGCCAAAGTTACATCATTTTTACCCAATTACATCAAGAGAGATCAATAATTACATCAAAAAACAAAACTAGTCAAACTGGCCGAATTTCTGAGCTAGAAGGTGAAAAATTGAGCAAAAATCCTCTATGTGCCGCGCCAAATCCTCTATGCGTCGCGCCACTTTGGAGCTAAATTGGAGGCACCTACTAAAGTCAAAAATTAGCTCAAGATAGCTTGTTGGAAAGCTATGCCTGTCTACTTTCCAACCCAAGTGGAACTTTTCAATTTGGTGTCCATTTGCCCCTCCAAAACTTCAATCGCCCAAGATTGCTTCTTGTGTGTCAAAATAGGGGCAGTGAGGTCATTTTTTGAGTGTTTTTTGACCTTTTAGAGACTCAACATTTGCCCAAAATTCTTGGAAATTCACCAGAAGTCATGATTTTTCATGCCAAATCCAGAAATATAAACCTTTTTCCATTTGGAGCTCCCTAGGAAAAGCACGCGCCACGTGGCGCGGTGCATAGGGAGGAAAACCCTGTGTTAAAAATTTCTGTGCGTAGTTCCTTTTTGCAGACCAGTTTTGAGGACCTTCCAGGTGTCCAAATTGGGCTTGGGATAGCTCGTTGGAAAGGTATTTGCGTATAATTTCCAACCCAACTTGAATTTTTTACTTTGGAGGTCATTTTCTCTGTCAAAAGTCAAATCTCCCAAGACTGGTCAAAATGTGCCTAATGAGGCTGCCTCAGGGCAGAGTGCTGTTATAATCAACTTTTGAAGGTTGTCCTCAACTCCAAATTGAGTTCATGCTAGCTCATGGGAAAGATATTTGTGTCTACTTATCATTTGACTCAACAAGAAAGTAATTTTGCCAACCAAGCTAGGATAAAACTTGAGTGTCCCAAGGTCACTTCAGAGGTGCATCAATTCTCCCGAGGCGACTGTATTTTTGACATTTCTCTAAAACCATGAAAGCTGTGTAAAAAATGAAAGAGGCTTTTCTTCTCAGGTCATTGAAAGAAAAAAACCTCTATCACGTTTTCTAAATTCATCCTTTCTAGCTCAGAAACACAATTTGAAGAAAAACCATCCTTTGTGTGGGATGAATGGCTTGCTCCTTGGAATGACCTCTCAACAAATGATGGAGATCTGATGTTCGATGATATGAAATGACCTCATACCTTCTTATATCCCTTACACCTCCTCTACTCATATATCTTTGACCCCATAGCCAACCCTAGCTCAGTGGGAGAGGAAATTAGGGTTTGGGGATTTATGGTTAGGATTTGGGGTTTTTACATTGGAAATGTGTGGAAGGGAATTGGGGATAGGGGTTTAGTAATTTTTTGGGGATAGGGAAGAATGAAACTAGGGAGAAATGGAATAAGGGAGGGAGAAGGGAGTTATGGAAGGAAGGGAGAAATGGAATGGAGGAGTAAGTTTGGTAGCAAACAATGATTTTGTATCCCACAGCAATTTTCCTTTGGAGTACTTTAGAGGTAGGGTTTAAGATTTTTGTTTCAATCGTTATCATCCATACACCACCATGAATC
This sequence comes from Pinus taeda, assembly GCA_000404065.3. Classification (NCBI taxonomy): domain Eukaryota; kingdom Viridiplantae; phylum Streptophyta; class Pinopsida; order Pinales; family Pinaceae; genus Pinus; species Pinus taeda. Next base: position 13,936 of record APFE031710934.1, read on the forward strand.
ATCACAAAATTGGATGAAACATCAAGATAATGACCCTACCTGGAAAATCCACGCAAGTTATGAGCAATTTGGAGAAATTTCAAGCAAATTCGAGCCTTGGACTGTATGCGTCGGGCCACATACCCAGTGCGTTGCGCCACCCGCTCTATGTGCCACACTGGCCCGACTTCATCCAACTTCACCCAATTTCACTCTTACGCACCAAACTTGCTTTGAATTGTTTCCTCTTTGCTTCTTGGCATGCAAATGACATTTATCTTCATGGAAATATCCTTATAAAGACATGGGTTTGATTTTTGACTCTCCAAGACTCATCTTTGTAATGTTTTGGCATTGGCACTTTTTCCATTTGATACAACTCTGTCTTTAAATTTCCTTTTTGAATTTGTTGATGAATTAGATGAGCTGAACTTTGCTTGTGTTTTGCAAGTGTTGGAGCTTCTTAGGCTAAGGAAATAACCAGGGTACAGATGAGGAAATTTACAATGAGAAAAACAAAATTTACATGATTTTAGTACAATAAATGCTAAATATCCTGTGTTCACACTTGGTGATGAAATTATTTGATAAGGAAACCTCCTCATGCCTGCTGGTGATTATTGGACACTGACACATTTATTGACGAAACCCTAAAGGAACCTTGACCTAATTGACCATGAAACCCTAAAGACAAGATTTTTCAAATTTTAATGAAAAGAAGACTGTATATGCCTTTTTCATGAACAAACATGAACCAGCAGGTAAATGACACGAGGGACATGAGGAAGACCACTCTCATCAGATAATCCATGCATCTAATGGAATGCAGATGACTGGGCGGGACTCCTAATATGAAATGCAACAAAGAGGTTTTGATCTCTGATGGAGGGCTGAACAAACCGACTCTAACATTGGCTCCAATGGGGATGGTAGCTCCTTGGAGGTGCCAAGGATCGCAGATCTTTGAGTGAGCAGACAGTGGCTTCATCCATTGGGTAATGGAGTCAAAAACTCAAGCTGAAATGCATGATTGAAAACTAATGACTTGACGACACAAACTGACTCTCGCTCAACTAAACACTGAATCGATACTTAAACACAACCGACAAACTGGAAAATATGCTCAAAATGGAGCTTATTCAATGCAACCTACTCTAATTGTTCCATTCATCACCTGATCAAGTGAAATGAAACAACCAATGCAACCAAGTAAGCATTCCGACTGTTGTTTGTATTCTCCACAAGTGCTCGCTTAGGAACAACAAGAGAACACTACTGAACAACAATTCCCATGGAAAGTTGGAATCAAGTTGACTGCTGATAAACTTGCAAAGCATGAATTGACTGGATGACTTTAAGAATACTATGAAAGGATATTCATAAATATAGCTTTTGATGTCCATGGACACATTATTGCTCTGGTCCAAGTAATCTTCATAGCTGGATATTAAAATTTTCCTCACATTTGCACTGTCTTTCTCTGATGATTGCAACAAGCTGTTAAAAGGATCCTGAATTTTGTGAATAACCAAACTCTGTTGCTGATTCCAAACAGAACAAAAATATCCTTTATCAATCTCCTCATATGACTGCAAACTTTGATCTGAGCTTTGTAATGAAAAATTTGTTAAACAAGACAATGAAGGGGACTTTTGAATTAGATTATTATCAACATTCTCTTCTGTCACATGGTTAGCCAATGGGGAAGAACTTTTACAGCAAACATCATCCAACACATGAGAAATAGGATCATCAAAAACTTGAAAAGACTGCTGCAATGTATCCATGAAAACTGTATGACATCCTACTGGTTGTTCATCTTTTTCTTTAGAGATATTACGAAGATTCTGCTTTATAAACTGAATTGCTTCAAAACAAAAGGGTACAAAATCCTCTTGCATCATTAAATCATGTATTTCGGCTGCCACATCTTCATCTATAATCTGACCTTCATCCTCAACATTAAAACTGAGAGATTGTTGATTTCCTACAGGCTGCTCATTTGAAGATTTACTGTGCAATTTACCCTTCAAAAACTGAAATGATTCAAAACAGAAAGGTAGGGAGTTATCTTGCATCATTTGATCATACGTGCCAGCTTCCATGTCTTCATCGGAAACTTGGCAATCAATGGCATTCGGGGGTTGCAAGTCTGGATATGAGAAGTCTTGAACAAGGTTTTCATTGCTCTCAAGATGGTCCAGATCAAGACTTATCGACGATCGACTTCTGATTGCATGAAGTTGTCTCTGATGAACTGAAACGAAGCAAAACAAAAAGGCAAAGACCCTTCTCTTACTTCAAAATTTTCTGCATTTTCCTTGTCACTGTCATAGCTGATATGCATCGGTTGATCACTATACTCAAGCTGCTGAAAGTGAACTTCCTCCTCCCACAAACTAGCTGCTTGTTTGTCTACAAGATTAGCTTATGTTTGGAGAACATAATCGTCATAATACTAATCAAACTGAGGCAAATCATCAGTATAAAACACATCATCAAGCATACATGTCATATCAACATATCTCTCTTCTCTAGGATGATCTATAAAACAATCATTATCAGATCTATGACAACTGGGATAAGAAACAATATATTTTGGATCAACAACTTGTTCTTCTTCAATGAGCGAGCGATGAGATTGAACACTATAATCATTCGTTGCAGTGATCCTTTGCATCATCTCTTCCACTGCACTTGCCAAAATGTCAAGCTTTACCTCTAAAGATGTTGATTCTTCCGGATCCACGTTTTTCATCTCTTCTTCTTTCAACCTTGCCCTTCGGATCAACAGATGAGCCTCTACATTTACTGCACTGTTCTGCATCTCGTGAAGTGTTGCAATATTCCTTTCTCTCAGCTGAAACTCCATTTCTGGATCAAAGGCACCCGGATAGTGCAAGAGAGAAGATCTAGGAGAAGGCCTTATATCAACTGGTATCGAATAATAAACTTGGTTAAATCTGGCCGAAAACTATTGTGCTGTCTCCCCTGGCATTCTTTTTTGCTAGTTATACTCTTCTACAATCAAGAAAAGTTTCTGTCCAATCACCCACCTGTCGAGGAAAGATTTGACAAACTACTGGAAATTTGAGATGCTCACTTCAGGTAGGGCTTTGAACCAACTCTTCACTTTGCCTTGCAAAGAAAGATCAAAAAGCCTAATACTAACATCTTCATCATCAACCTCAAAAAGGTCTAGAAAAGTCTCAACATTCTGCACATGCTGCTCAACATTGACATTCTTACATTCACCGTCAAAACTTGGAAAATATAGGTAATAATTGGCAGGGAAAGCATGGAAAACAGAAGGTAAAACAAGATCTTTATACCTATATGGGACGCTAAAAGGTATAGGAGAATATACAAGAGCTACGAGATCAGTTTTGTTTTCTTTAGGCTCATCGCTCTGAAGAGAATCATCATGAGATGTGGGAAAAGTAAGGAGGCCAGAATCAAAGGGGAACTCAATATTTACACTTTTTGAATAGGTCGAGTGCAGATTTTGATCACCTTTACCATACAACAAATTCTGAAAAAATTTCAGGAGAGCTTCAAGAACAGCGAAGAAGTAATTTACAAGAAAGCAGACTAGATCCAGAATACCATTCCACTTTGGATACCTGAACTTTGTGTAAGATCCTTCCATTTTTGCAGAGAAAGAGTTAGTCCTCTAGTGGAGTCTTAATAGGAGTCACTAGGTGAATGATTTTAGCCTTCTTATGTCTGATCGTTGTCAACCATCAACCATCAGATCTGAACTTGATATATGTACTGGGGCAATTAACAAGTTAGATGTCACGTTCACAAGCTAGATCGGAGATTGACTGAAGCAGCGTTTATCTAATTCGCTAATGCATAGCAAAAGCGTTTCGAAGGCTACCTGGCGTAACTTCAGGCTCCGTTTGTAGCTTATAAAATGAATAACACTAACAAGCAAACCATTTGTTCTTCCCCAGTGGAGTCGCCACTATGTTAGAGCCTAGATTTTCCTTAGGCTGGAAAGGCAAGGGTCTAGGTCCACATCAAACCACACTCAGCCTTGTAGCTAGCCCTACGAGGACAGGAGAGGGCTCTCTCCTGGTCGATCTTGACAAAAGACAATTGACGGGGCTCGAGATGACTGAAATAAAAGCTAATTTTAGGCTAGGTATGAAGTACAAGGATTTGATTTGAGTTTTTTGGGGGTTTTGTGTTGAAAACAGGGAAAGGAAAATTGGGCTCGGGGATGAGGCATAGTTTCTGCAGAGTTCTGATTGGGGCAAGGAAGGTGATCGTATTGATGCTTTTAAAGGGAATGAATGGGTAGATTAGACTGGTGAGGAGCTAAGGAGAGCAAGAAGGTTTCAAGGATTCTCCTTAAATAGATGAAAACATGGAAAATCAAACAAATTTAAAGGCAGAGCATGACAATCAATGCATTCTACCTTAATCACTTCATTTGTTCAATTGCAGAAGATGATAGTAAGGAAAATTATACACATAACAACTTACAATTACTGAGAGAAGCACACCATCAAAACATAAAGCCACATGGATCCCAAACAGTGCTGCAAAACCATGGTCTTTCCTTAGCCAAAAATGCAGAGAAAATATGTGCAATAGTATGCCAAAGCAATCCCAAGTGTCCAACCATGAAAATGACTGAGAAATTACATCATATAGGCTAGCCAAACCCATTCCCATGCCGCTAGGGGTCTAGCTCATCATTCTAGGAACTATTTCAACCAATTCTAAACAAGGAACTAAAATCTAGGCAGTCAAAACAACTTGCCTCTATATGCTAGGAAACTGATTCATTCATTAAATTTTCACTTTTTAGTGAATGAATCATCTAGAACAAGTAAATAAGTGCCAAAATTACATCATGTTTACCCAATTACATCAAGAGAGATTAATAATTACATCAAAAAGCAAAACTAGTCAAACTGGCCGAATTTCTGAGCTGGAAGGTGAAAAATTGAGCAAAAATCTTCTATGTGCCGCGCCAAATCCTCTATGCATCGCACCACTTTGGAGTTGAATTGGAGGCACCTCCTGAAGTCAAAATTGATCTCACGATCCCTTTTTGGAAAGATATACCTGTATACTTTCCAACCCAAGTGGAATTTTTCAATTTGGTGTCCATTTGCCCCTCCAAAACTTCAATCTCCCAAGACTGCTTCCTATGTGTCAAAATAGGGGCAGTGAGGTCATTGTTTGAGTGTTTTTTGACCTTTTGGGGACTCAAAATTTGCCCAAAATTCTTGGCCATGCACAAACAATCATGATTGTTCATGCCAAACCCAGAAATATAAACTTTTTTCCACTTGGAGCTCCCTAGGAAAAGCGTGCGCCACATGGCGCGGCGCATATGGAGGAAAACCCTATGTTAAAAATTTCTGTGCGTAGCGCCTTTTTGAAGACCAGTTTTGAGGACCTTCCTGGTGTCCAAATTGGGCATGGGATAGCGCGTTGGAAAGGTATTTGAGTCTAACTTCCAACCCAGCTTTAATTGTTCAATGTGGAGTTCATTTTCCCTGTCAAAAGTCAAATCTCCCAAGACTGGTCAAAATGTGCCTAATGAGGCTGCCTCAGGGCAGAGTGCTGTTACAATCAACTTTTGAAGGTGTTCCTCAACTCCAAATTGAGCTCATGCTAGCTCATTGGAAATAAATTTGTGTCTACTTATCATTTGACTCAAAAAGAAAGTCATTTGGCCAACCAAGCTAGGATAAAACTTGAGTGTCCCAAGGTCACTTCAGAGGTGCATCAATTCTCCCGAGGAAACTGTATTTTTGACATTTCTCTAAAACCATGACAACTGTGTAAAAAATGAAAGAGGATTTTCTTCTTGGGTCATTGAAGGACAAAAAACTCTCTCACGTTTTCCAAATTCATCCTTTCTAGCTCAGAAACACAATTTGAAGAAAAACCATCCTTTGTGTGGGATGAATGGCTTGCTCCTTGGAATGACCTCTCGACAAATGATGGAGATCTGATGTTCGATGATATGAAATGACCTCATACCTTCTGATATCTCTTATGCCTCCTCTACTCAGATATCTCTGATCCCATAGCCAACCCTAGCTCAGTGGGAGAGGAAATTAGGGTTTGGGGATTTATGGTTAGGATTTGGGGTTTTTACATTGGAAATGTGTGGAAGGGAATTGGGGATAGGGGTTTAGTAATTTTTTGGGGATAGGGAAGAATGAAACTAGGGATAAATGGAATAAGGGAGAAGGGAGTGATGGAAGGAAGGGAGAAATGGAATGGAGGAGTAAGTTTGGTAGCAAACAATGATTTTGTATCCCACAACAATTTTCCTTTGGAGTACTTTAGAGGTAGGGTTAGAGATTTTTGTTTGAATTGTTATCATCCATACACCACCATGAATCATTGCAAAATTGGATGAAACATCAAGATAACGACCCTACCTAGCAAATCCATGCAAGTTATGAGCAATTTGGAGAAATTTCAAGCAAATTCGAGCCTTGGATTGTATGCGCCGCGCCGCATACCCAGTGCGCCGTGCCATCCCAGTGTGTCGCCCCGTGTTAATTTACACTGTGTGGTTTCTCCCAGTGCTCCGTGCCTCCCCAATGCGCCGCACCACCCGATCTATGCACCGCGCTGACTCGGCTTCATCCAACTTCACCCAATTTCACGAACAAACATGAACTAGCAGGTAAATGACACGAGGGACATGAGGAAAACCACTCTCGTTAGATAATCCACGTGCCTAACGAAATGCAGATGAATGGGTGGGACTCCTAATATGAAATGCAACAAAGAGGTTTTGATCTCTGACGAAGGGCTGAATAGACCTACTCTAACAGCCACAACAATTTATGCAAAACTATGACTCAAACAAGAAATTTCTGAAGAATGTACCATTTTTGCTTTGATTTCATCTTTTAACCTTAAATTCCTTTCAACTGTTTTTCACTTTTACTTTGGATAAACTTCATTGTAGCTGGTGAAATTGTTTTCATATTTGTTTAACTCTTAATGTCTTCATGTTTACTGTTTACTGTTTACTGTTTACTTTTACCACCCTGTTTTTCATCTGTCTTCACTTTGACATGAATTTGTATGCTATGCTTTGTAACTCTCTTCTTTGTTGTTTATCTTCATCCTAGATGATTTACTTGACTTGGTCTTCAATCTGATACTCTTTAACCGTGATACACTTTAACTGTTCTTTACTGTGTCCTTTTAACTTCAATGTGTAGTTTAGGTTTTTACTATTTGTTTCAACAGTAAATCATCTAATTTCATGTTTCCTTTGCCTGTCTTTTTATTGTATGTTTTATCTTCCATTTCTATTTGAATAGACCTTGTCATGCGGAAAGAGTTATTTTTGCGGACAAACCTAACCTCCCTAGGAGTCTAAGACTCTCTAGTGACAAACAAACCAAACAAGA